>JACXGM010006124.1:0-33475 GCA_016801145.1 Umbra pygmaea
TCTTCCAAGTTACATCAACACATTACTGCCGCAGTGCCGCCAATTGTTTGGGGGTGGAATTGCATCTGTATACGTTGTGAAGAATTCTCCGGTTGCTCTTCTGGTCGACGATTGATGGAACGGGGGCCAATCAGGGGCCAATCAGATTTCAGCAGGGGCCGGGGCCCCTGTGGCCCCGCCTCTAGAACCGCCCCTGCATGTAGTGTAACAGGAGTGAATTTGTCATGCACCATGGTTACTCGTTTGACTGGTAAAAAATAAAAAGTTCACTAAGTAGAGAAGAAGCTGTAGGCCTATTGCATTGGAAATATGCTGTTCTGTTCTTCAAACAAATATGTTCAACAAACAATAATAGGCATCCAATCCGTAATAGCTCTATAATGTAGCCTATATTTGTTCTGCTGAATAAATGAGTCATGCATTCCACTTGCAATTAAATTTAGAAGTATTGTTTAAGTGCATCACCTGTAAATTTAGTTGAAGGCTGTTTTGTTCACATAGCCCATATCAGTGACCCCATATGTTATTTACTATATTGTTCCTAAAATATTTTTTTTACAACAAAAAAAATTCTGCTGAGCCACTATGTTAAAATATCCAATGTCTTCAGGAAAGCACGTATAGCAAATCATTCAGGGGAGTATCAGCCTGCCGTTCAAATTCACAGTCTCAAAACAAAAATGCTTTTCATTTTTGCGTAGAGCTTACACATGGTCATGTGCTGCGCATAGATTTATGAACATTCTCAAGCAAACATTTGAATTGATAAATCCCACACTTTGCGTAGAAATTATCGTATGCATGCTTTACGCACAGATTTGTGCATTTGCATGCTTTATAAATGACCCCCCAGGACTCTAAGCCATCTTCTTTCTGTATATTGCAGTGTTTAAAGTGAGCCAGTACTCATCAGTACATGCAGTACTAGGAGTTATTTGTTCTATGTTGTGGTGTACTGGGTGTCTTTTTTTGCATACCAGCACTTCTCATATGCTCCCGGTATTCTTCATTGTCCATTTCCAATGATTCTATAATTACATCGACTGGTCGGTCAACAGCCTTCCGCACCTTCTGGATTCCCACCAATTAGTGCACCCTTGGTATTGAAGTTTAGCACCTAAATCTGAACATGAACCACTACCAAATCATGTTTTTCTGGGAGCCCCGAAACTCCGTTACCCATGATGCACAAAGTGATGCAAATTGTCTCCCTGCAAAATCTAAATAGTAGTACAGTGGAGCTATATGCTGTATCAATTAACTTACTATATTGAGAAACTTTTACATTTTAAGCAGAGTTCAGCTGTGTGTACTGTGGTAGAGATACAGTATGCGTGGAGTAACCATAAATTGGAAACATGCACCACACATTGGAATGGCTTCATGAGAGCTGTTGTTTTCACTGATAAAATAAAGAACTGGCAGACGTGGAGTTTAAACAGAATGAGAGCGAATTGGGCAGAAGTGTCTGGCAATGAGATTACTGCTTTACTAAACACAGGTTCCGTCAACTCCATCCCATTGAATCAGCCTGACACAGGTAGTCTCTACTCTTTAACTAGACAAGCCACAATCAATTAACTTCCCTTTAGCCAAAGCCGAACAAGCCATTTGTTAGGTACAGGCTATCACCTTATTATCATGAATAGGCCTATTATAAATTGTAATTTTATTAATAATATACACTCACCTAAAGGATTATCAGGAACACCATACTAATACTGTGTTTGACCCCCTTTCGCCTCCAGAACTGCCTTAATTCTACGTGGCATTGATTCAACAAGGTGCTGAAAGCATTCTTTAGAAATGTTGGCCCATATTGATAGGATAGCATCTTGCAGTTGATGGAGATTTGTGGGAAGCACATCCAGAGCACGAAGCTCCCGTTCCACCACATCCCAAAGATGCTCTATTGGGTTGAGATCTGGTGACTGTGGGGGCCATTTTAGTGCAGTGAACTCATTGTCATGTTCAAGAAACCAATTTGAAATGATTCAAGCTTTGTGACATGGTGCATTATCCTGCTGGAAATAGCCTTCAGAGGATGGGTACATGGTGGCCATATAGGGATGGACATGGTCAGAAACAATGCTCAGGTAGGCAGTGGCATTTAAACAATGCCCAATTGGCACTAAGGGGCCTAAAGAGTGCCAAGAAAACATCCCCCAAACAATTACACCACCACCACCACCCTGCACAGTGGTAACAAGGCATGATGGATCCATGTTCTGATTCTGTTTACGCCAAATTCTGACTCTACCATCTGAATGTCTCAACAGAAATCGAGACTCATTAGACCAGACAACATTTTTCCAGTCTTCAACTGTACAATTTTGGTGTGCTCTTGCAAATTGTAGCCTCTTTTTCCTATTTTTAGTGTAGATGAGTGGTACCCGGTGGGGTCTTCTGCTGTTGTAGAAGGTTGTGTGTGTTGTGGCTTCACAAATGTTTTTCCCTTCTTACACCATTCTTTGTAAACCCTAGAAATGTTTGTGCATGAAAATCCCAGTAACTGAGCAGATTGTGAAATACTCAAACCGGCCCGTCTGGCACCTACAAAATCACCTTTCTTTTCCATTCTGACATTCAGTTTGGAGTTCAGGAGATTGTCTTGACCAGAACCACACCCCTAAATGCATTGATGCAACTGCTATGTGATTGGTTGAGTAGATCATTGCAAAAAGGAGAAATTAGACGGGTGTTCCTAATAATTCTTTAGGTGAGTGTAAATTAATAATTAATGTATTAGATTTGTGTTGTCTGACTATTGTTAGATTATAGCTATTGTGAAAACTATACTTGCTATCTAGCCATTTTGACAACTGCAGCATACTGTATTATGCCTAATGCTTACTAGATTATCAGGCAATTTATTTAGGGAAATATGGAATTATAAAACATCAGGCTACTGTAAGTATGTAGTACTATATGTTATATTAATTTAATTTATCACAATAGCTTATTAATTCACTCATTGCTGACTTATTTTTAGGATAATGTAGAACATTGAGGTCAATGGACTGTCAACCTCCTTGGTCCTCCACTGGATCAAACATATGTCAGGTAGGAAATACAAACTATCGAGTGCATAGGTTGCATAATAGCAATATTTTGTTTCATTGTTTTGACTGGAATTGTGTTGGACATAATAATAGCAGCATTTAAATTCAAAATCATGTTGCATTTTAAAATAAATGTCACATGACTCAACAGAAATGAGTGTGTCAACTTAACTACTCAACCAGAAATACCATAAATGAAGGCCAGGAGCAGCCTCAGCAAGGTACCAGTACCAGTAGCGGCACAGAGGCTGTTGATGCTGTAGCTTTGTAAATAAAGAGCAGGCTGCTATCCCTCCCCCACCACATAAAACACAGATGTTAACAATAATTTTAACAACAGTGCTTGAAGTGGAAAAAAATTAAGTTTAGAGCTATCCACCCTATAACTTCCTGCCTTTGTATACAGCTCTGGAAAAATTAAGACCACTGCAAAAAAGTTTATTTGGTTTTACTGTTGATAGACTGTTTTGGTAAAATTAAAATTTTTGTTTTATTCCATAAACTACTGACAACATTTCTGCCAATGTCCAAATAAAAATACTGTCATTCGGAGCATTTATTTGCAGAAAATGATAACTGGTCTAAATCACAAAAAAGCAACGTTGTCAGACCTTGAATAATGCAAGATTGCTCGGGAAATGTGCTGATTAAATTGAAGCGACCACTGCTATCTGACTGAAGACTAATTATTTAATGAAGGAGATTTTCCAGCAATTTTACTACCCTCTTCGCAAAAAAAACTGTGCAGTTGATTATGTAAAACATGTAAAACCTTGGGCCCTATCTTATACCCAGTGCAATTTACTTTTTACACCAACGCATGTATCATTCCTAACTAGCACCCAACGCATAGGGGACTTTTCCCTCCACAGATGCGCCTGGTAAAATAGAGAATGAACTTGCGTTCGTTGGGCGGTTCAGCGAAAAGAAGAGGTGTGTTCCGGCGCAAACGTTCCCTGGTGCTATCTTGCAGTTTCCGAAAACAATTCCGCCACAGACCAGGAAAACTTGGTTAAAAGTCAGTGGCGTGTTATTCAGATGCTATTTTAAGGGGGCATGCTTGGCCATAATGTAGCGTGTGCACAACACGCATACACTTTGCTCCTCTCATCTACACAAATGTAGCAGTTCCCATTATTGTAATCCACACATAATTAGAAGGAAAAATATTACCATGAAGGAAATCATTGCGGTGTCCGAAGATGTGAAAAAATAGGCATACATCTAGTGTACACATTTACCCAAATTATTCAGAATGAATTATTTTCACTGATATACATCAACCGCAAGGGAACCCATTCAATGAACATACAAGTGCGATACTAATAGTAAAATCACCCATGCCTTTGTGAATTACCCTGGCTCAAGCCACGACTCATTTATGGCAAACTCTGCCATCTTTAAGGGGAATCCCCCCTTGGATGGGTGGCTGTGAAGGGGACAATGCTATCCATTAAAGACATGGCTGATGATGACACCATTTGATGCCAGCAACAGTGCGTGAAATGCTGTAATAAAAAACACACACATACACGCAGTGTAGCCTAATTGAACGAACATTCCGCACACTGAAAATGCACGTCAGGTGTTTGGATAGGACAGGAGGCACTTTCCACTACTCAAGTCGCAGCATTATTTGTGGCTTGTTGTGTTTTACATGTGTTTTATATGTGTTGATTACATAAATGAGGAAATATTAGTGTACTTAAGTAGACGTGATCTTGAAATGCATGTACCGTTGCTAGCCACTAAACCCAAATGCCCCAGCAGCAGAACAGGAAAGGAGAGCTTATTTGACAGAAGAGTGAGGCAAGCAAAGTAATCTCGCTGTAAGGTTAGACTACATTGCAAAAATATTAACATGCATTCATAACCTCGTGATTCAGTGAGAGTGAGCCCAAAACATCGGAATGTATGTCTTGTGACATTTCTTTATTAACATTTTGTAAAAAATTTTGTAAAATGTTAGCATTTTCCATAGTGTCCCACCTTTTTCGGTATTGGGGTTGTAAGTAACAAACTGGAACATGTTACATTGTTCATCAGTTCATGTTAGCTACTTTACAATGCTGCTGTTTGTGGTAGTGACTGCAGTGATGTTTTTCTCAATACACCTCCATGGTGGCTTGTGCAACACCTGGAAGCAAGTTATCATAGCAATATTATTTTATTTATCCATGTGTGTAATATTGCATATATTATATTACTGAATGTTATAGATGGAATTAGCTTTTAAAGTATTTTTAGTGTGTTAATCCAACAACTAATGTCGAACATATTCTGGCCTGGTTCTCTTCTTTGTTTGAGTTCCTCCATTATGGAACATATTCTCAGGAGAACGCACCTTTTATATTAAAGAGGGTGCCTTTTTGAGAAAGCCCACCTACATTTGTGCTCAAAAGTTTGTAACGATTTGTTTTTCTTTCTCATGGGTTTCATATTAAACTGTAGTTCAGAATGACACAAAATTGTAACAGAATGGCACAACCATAAACCAAAACATGGCAACATAAGTAAATATTGAATTTAGTCATGTTCAAATGTCTGGACACCCTCAGTTCTCAATAGGGTGTATTGCCCCCTTTAGCATCAATGAGAGCCATTTGTGATAGTAGTTTGAGGCCATGAACTATTGCAGGTGGTATAGCTGCCCAATCGTCTTAGCAAAATGACTCCAGGTCATTCAAAGTCTTTGGTTGTCCTGCATGAACCGCATGTTTGAAAGTCCAAGAGCGTCCCATGTGCAGCTTTCATGCCAAAGAATTCTAATTGTCTGCCAATATTTTCTGATAACATGCTGCATTCATCTTGCCATACATTTTCACAAGGTTCCCCGTGCCTTTAGAGCTCACACACCTCCAAAACATCAGTGAGCCATCACTATGCTTCATAGTGGGGAGGGTATTCCGTTATATAGGCCTTCTTGACCCCTCTCTAAATATAGCCCTTAATATAGTGACCATAAATCTGGCAACTTGACCACGCAGCTAATTTTTTTTCAAGTATCATCGTATTGTGCTCCTTGAAACAACCTCACAGTCTGTTTCTAGAGCAGCCTGTATGTCTCTGAGGTTACCTGTGGGTTTTTCTTTGTATCCTGACCTGAACTATTGTTTTGGCTGAAATCTTTCTTGGTCTACCTGACATTGGCTTGGTATCAAGAGATCCCAGAATCCTCCACTTCTTCACAAGTGATTGATCAGTACTGACTGGCATTTGCAAGGCTTTTGATTTTTGTGATAATTAATGGCTTCATCTGATCACTATCCTTACATTACAGTAATTTGTTGCATGTACAGTCATATTGTCAAAATCAATGCAGAAATTGCACAATTTCGCAAAGGTTATGCAAAATGATGAGCACAACTCTATATTGGCTGACCAATCTAATATGGAACATTTTGTCCGTTTTAGGTGTGGAGTCCATGCAGGATTCTGTTGGCACTTGGCACACCTGACAGCATCTGCCAGTCTGATGGACCATCCTGGGAACTTCAAGAGGTCTTCCTTGACAATATTTAGGAATAGGATTGGCAGGTATGAGGTCAAGAGTTGTGGTTTCGCCAGGAGGATGTAATGTTGGGTATCTAGATGAACCTCTGTCCTTGTCCTTAGTTCTTCTGTGTTCTTGTGTGGTGTCTGGGCTCTATAGCTGGCCCTGCAAACAGACAGTTTTTTTTCCTTCTTATTTCCTTTCTTTTCCTCTTTACGCTGAGGTTGCCTTATGGAGGCAATTGAGCTCTGAGAATGACCCATGTGAGCTCTGACAATTGTCTCGGTATGAAGTTTTTGATCAAGTTAAAGCATTAAAAAATATCTACTCAGGTGCTCTCTGAGTTGATCTAAAGCAATATGAGTAAACAATTGCAAGTCATTTTGATGTCATTATGTTAGTTAAATTGAAGATAAGTTTATGACATCTTGATGTTTTAACTAACACTATGGCAACATATTGTGACGCATTCAGGTTCTATGAACATGGATACTGCAGAAGGCATTTTAATAGATGCAGTTAAAAAGCTATTGGAACTCCACCCAAACAATAGAAATATAATGGCAATGCATAGGGTAAAGATGGGAGAAAAACGATAGAATCTCTTCATTGACTCCCAGCTAAATGTGGTTACATTTATATTAAACTAATATGAGTAGATTTCTTCCACAGTACAATGTCAAGGAATGTTTATTTCACATAAAATACACACACCAAATACTGATAGAGCAATGGTTAATGTGCTAAGCCTGTTTAGTCCTATTTTGAATAAATAAGGTGATAACAAACCCAAAATGCCTTTATAAATAAAACTATACCACGGATTGAGCCTACAAGTGCCTAGAGACGGCCAACCAGCCTGGGCAAATAAAGTGCAATGATGCGTAACTGCTTCGCAATTTAAAATGAACCTTAATTCTCCATGTTATCTATGATAATCAAGAACTTCATAAAAAAAAGTCACTGCTTTACCACCTGTTAACCATTTTCATGACGTTTCCACACAAAATGTACACAGAGAGACTTCGACAAACATTACATAATTTTAGGGAAAGCAGATTCAAGTCACTGTATCTATTATGGACAGCAGTAAAGCTGCACATAATATTATAGTAAATCGAAATGTTTCAGTTTCATAAACTCAAAAAAAGGGGGGGTTGCTCATGCTAAGCCAAAAGCTTACAATAATAAAAATGTGCAATACCTAGTATTTATTTAGATATATAGTACAGTTTTGCATCTGTCCCTCTCTATCTTTCTGTCTCCCTCAATTTCCGTTCTCACTTCTCTCTATCTCTTCCTATTTGTAACATAAATGCTAGTCTTCCGTGATAAGTTATCATTTGAAATAATCAGCTCTGCTTCTGTGCTTAAATTAGTTCTAAATATGTTTTCAGACTTTTGATGTTAAAAGCAGCCAATAAAAGATAACAGATAAAAGATAGCTACTCTGCTCCAGTAAGTTATACAACCCCAATTCCGAAAAGTCGACAGTATGGAAAATTATAATAAAAGCAAAAATGAGTGATTTGTGAATGTAATTTGACTCAGCTCTAGTAAGTTATAAAACCCCAATTCCGAAAAAGTCGACAGTATGGAAAATGATAATAAAAGCAAAAATTTGTGATTTGTGAATGTAATTTGACTTATATTTAAAC
Source organism: Umbra pygmaea (assembly GCA_016801145.1). Lineage (NCBI taxonomy): Eukaryota > Metazoa > Chordata > Actinopteri > Esociformes > Umbridae > Umbra > Umbra pygmaea. The sequence continues at coordinate 8,214 of JACXGM010006124.1, forward strand.
AAAGAATGTATCAATTCAAGGTATTTGATGTTTTACCTAATCAACTACATTTGATGCATGCAACATTTTCCAAAAAGTTAGGACAGGGGCAAATTAGATCTAATAGTGATGTGACAAGTTTAAATAAGAAAGTGATGTGAAACAGGTGAGGCAATCATATAATCATAGTATATAAGGAGCCTCCAAAAAAGGCCTAGTCCTTTAAGAGCAAGGATGGGTCTAGGCTTGCTAATCTGCCAACAGATGCGTCAGTGAAAAATCTAACACTTTGAGAACAACATTCCCCAAAGACAAATCGGTATGATTTTGGGCATTTCAACTTCTACAATGAACATTAAAATTAAAAGAGTAAAGAATCCTTTCAAATCTCGATGCATAAAGGGCAAAAAACAACTTTAAATCCGCTTGATCCTTCAGATGTAAATGTCATAAAAACTGAATAATCTTTTCAAGAAATTGTTTTAAGTGGTCTTGTCCATCAAAGCGGTTTACAGAGTCAGGTCAGAAACCCAGCACCCTTTCATAGTGTGTCAGTTCCCATGGCATGAATAACTTGCATGTCTGGGAAGGCACCATTAATGCAAAAAGAAACAGTACACAGTAAAAACGGCTGTGTTAAATCAACACCCTAAGTGTTAAATTAACACTCTTCAGTGTCAATTTGGACCTATATAAACACTGAGAGTGTTAATTTAACACTTAGGGTGTTGATTTAACACAGCTGTTTTTACTGTGTATGTACACATTTTGAAGCAACATATGCTGCAATCCAGATGTCGTCTTTTCCAGGGACGTCCTTGCATGTTCCAGCAGGAAAACGCCAAACCACCTTCTGCCAGAATTACAAGCGCATGGTTGTGTAAGCAGTGAGTGCGGGTGCTAGCTAGGCCCGCCTGCAGTCCTGAACTGTTTCATTATGAAGCACAAAATAAGGCAATGAACAGTTGCCCAGTTGAAGACATGCATAGTGGATAAATAGGGGAAAAATCCACCTTGTTAAACTTAACAAACTGGTGTCTTCAGTGCTCAAACACTTAATACATGTCAATTTTTCTCCCATACCAATTCCCTCTAATCCTGCCCTGTTGGCAGCTCTGCAACTCCTTGGACACATCTGTGGGATAGCGAAGGGTGCACACGTGGTTGATCCAACCACATGTCACCCAACCGCCGATTATTTTCATCACGGGATCATGCACGGGATGATTACATTCACCGACTATACTTCCGTGATTGAATACACAGACGCCCGATCTGGACACAAGGAATTGCTGGAGAGAGACGTTGCAGGACAGATAATCTAACCCAAATCATGGGCAGTGCTATGTAGATTTGCACTGCCTCATGCAGGAGGCCCGGGGAAAGTCAGTGAACCCAGACTGTGTTGCAATGCAGCGACACTATGCCACGCGGACCCCCTTAATAAGTGTTATTAAAAGAAAAGGTGATATTACACAGTGGTTAACAGTCAACTGTCCCAATGTTTTTTAAGTGTGTAGCCGTCATCAGATATGAAATGATTGTATATTGTCAAAATACAAGGTGAATTGCATTTTCAAATGAAAATATCTGTTTGTTTTTCAGCATTTCTTTCAAACTGCCCCAAATTCTTTGGGAATTGGGGTTGTAGAATAACCCAGCACATCTTAATCATTTTGTGAAATAACAAGTCAAGAATGTAATTGCAAAGTAGAATTGGAATTATATTTCTTTATGGCAGGTTTTTACCATATACTGTATATAGAATGAAAAAGCATTAAAAGTATATTGTGGGATTTCTTTATGATTTTTTTTGTTTTTTAAACCTATTATATTCTATATGTAGAATCTCTATCGTACCTCATCTAGCCATTACCGTTCCAAGTTTGACAAGGTGTGGTTTAGATGACTTGGTACACAAATCAACACATAGAGTTGTCCTCATAAATTTGCATTCCCTAGCAGAAATATTTTAAGTTCGGCATTGATTTTGACAATATGACTTTTTATGCAAAAACATCTGACTGTTATGTAAGGATAGTGATCATATGAAGCGATTAATAATCACACACTTGTTTTACAACTTTGTAAACCAACAGAAATCACCCAAATGGCCCTGATCCAAAGTTTACATACCCTTCAATGTTTAGCCTTGTTACAGACACACAAGGTGACACACACAGGTTAAAATGGCAATTAAAGATTAATTTCCCACACCTGTGGCATTTTAAATTGCAATTAGTGTCTGTGTATAAATAGTCAATGTGTTTGGTGGCTCTCACATGGATGCACTGAGCAGGCTAGATACTGAGCCATGGGTAGCAGAAAATAACTCTCAAAAGACCTGCGTAATAAGGTACTGGATCTGCATAAAGTTGGAAATGGATATAAAAAGATATCCAAAGCCTTGCAAAGGCCAGTCAGTACTGTTCAATCACTTATTAAGAAGTAGAAGATTCAGGGATCTCTTGATACCAAGCCAAGGACAGATAGACCAAGAAAGATTTCAGTCAGAACTGTCAGAACAATTGTTTGGGATACAAAGAATAAGCCACATAGAACCTCGGGAGACATACAGGATGCTTTGGAAAAATACAGTGTATTTTTTTTAAGGAGTACAATACAACCATACTTGAACAAAAATTGGCTGCATGGTCGCGTTGCCAGAAGAAGCCTTTACTGTGCTATTTCAACAAAATTCTGGTTACAATATGTGTTTTGGAAAACAAATGGGCAGCTTTATCACCTGCAAGAATTCTGGGCCTCAAAGACATCTATCCCAAATGACTGCACACTGTCATTGCTGCTAAAGGGGGCAATGCACCGTATTGAGAACTGAGGGTATGCAGACTTTTGAACAGCGGTCATTTTATTATTTTCTTTGTTGCCATGTTTTTTTTACATGGGTGTGCCATAGTGTTATGACCTACAGTTGAATATAAATCCCATGAGAAATAAAAAAAATATTGTTTTGCCTGCTCACTCCTGTTTTCGTCACAAAATGGTACATCTACAATATTACCAATTCTCCAGTGGTATGCAAACTTACATCTCACGTACAGATAAAACAGTGCCACTTTGTAAGATAAAAAGAAAAATCCTTCTCACCTTCATGTCATACAGAGCCAAAAGAACAGCGAAGCTGCTGAGGTGCTTGCAGGAGCATACGGTGTGGGTAGCATTGGACTGAACCAGGAAACATCCCCGCTTAGACCAGGCACCGTCTGTCGTCTCACTATCCCAGTACACGCAGGTGTGGTTCCCTTTATCTGCCTGGGAAACAAAATTCACATCAGCATAGATGGAATGTTGGCAAAAAATAATAGTTGCAACATTGGGCACCATCACAGTAAAAAAAAAAGCAGAATCAGTCAAAAACGACATTACGACCTACAGTAGTTGTGTCAGAGGAAGTTCATCATAGAGTATGAAGAAGATTCCATACACAAACAAAACAGGATACAGGAGCCCAGCTTTTGCTTCTTACCTCCTTCAGATGGGAGAAGGTGAAGTTAACTGAGTCTTTGAGGAGGGATGTGTTCTTGTTACTAACGGTGGCTGTCACCACTTTTGAGTTCATCTGAAAGCTCTGGCCTTTCTGTGCTTCCAGCCCTGTGAAGGAGTGGTTGCAGGATGTCTCCAGACCCTTATAAGTGAGAAGGGCCACTGTCGCAAATCCTGTAAAGGAAATGTCTACAGTTTAGAGTTTGAATACTATGTAGATTATAGTATACAGTATCATTACAGTATCATTACAGTCTCATTAGAGTATCATTACATTGTCATTACAGTATCATTACAGTATCATTACACTATCATTACATTGTCATTACAGTATCAGTACAGTATCATTACAGTATCATTACAGTATCATTACAGTATCATTACAGTATCATTACAGTAAATTATACACATTTGTCCTGGGATTGTGAAGTAGTGCAAGCAGCAGAAACATGATGATGAGGTTGAATTTGCTGACCTGGGTAGGAGTCCTGTCCAGCAGCAGTCTCCCAGTGGCAGTCAAGCTGAGCTTGTGAGCAGGACAAGCTAACTGGTCCTTGAGGGGAGGACGCATTCCTCTGCACTAACAGCTCCAGCACTGGAAGCAAATCCATTCACATCTTTACAACGTGGCCTAACATAAGGGTGGCGTTACACAGCAAATGTTCTATTGTTGATTTTCCAGTGTTAACTACACAGCAAAAACGTTAGTATTACTTTAACTCCCATCGTGTTAAATTTAACACTTTCCCTGAGTATATATAATTCTCACCAGTTCAGAGTTAAATGAACACTTTCAATAGTGTTACAATTTTAACTCATTAATAGTGTTATATGTGACAGACATAGTGTTGTTTTTTTTACAACAGGGAGTGTATTCTTAACACTGAATTTTGTTACATTGTTTCTTACACCAGGAGTGTTCATTTCCATTTTGCATATTTCTCAGCTTGCCTTCTTCAGTAAATGTGAAAAGATAATTTTTCCAGATCTTGTACCACAATGACAGTCACTGCAAGATTTAGATTATTTTTATACTCATTGAAATCCAACTGAAAGGATATCGAAAAGTTGTAATATTTTATCACCCACAACCTGCATTCAATAAAACTGAAATGGTGAAGTACTTACAAACTGAACAAGACTAGCTAAACTACATCGATGGGAACACTAATCTCAGTAATGGTTGCAATGAATAATACAATTTACAGTTGTTATTAGATTCTAAAAGTATAAAATATTATTATTGTTTAATAATTACACATAGTAATCAATTCATGAATGCACAAAGCAGAAAATATATAAAACAAACAATTCCGAAAAATAAATGTGAAACAAAGCATTCTGGGAAAATGTGATGGTTTTGCCTAACACTTCAGTCTTAAAGTAACACTTTGACAACTAACACTGTTTTTAACACCTACACTTGGGTTCTTTTGTGTTGATTTAACACCCACAAGTGTTAATTTAACACCTTAGTTAAAACTGTATAGTTAACACTGGAAAATCAACACTTTACAATTTGCTGTGTATACTCAGGGGCGCGGGAAGTGGGAGTGGTGAGGGTTCTGCAGCACCCCCTCCTTTTCCTGCATTGTTTAACTGCAATGGCAAATATGTATGTAATTAAATAAATTAAAATAATTTTAATCAGGGATATTTGGGGTTTCTTTTCTGCAACATTATGTGCACAGAATTTGGAGAAGGAAATTTTATTTTTGTGTTTGATTGACATATTTTCAAAATGTGTATTAGCCAACCAGGTTTGCCTTCTCTGATTACAATTCTGGAACAACTCCAGAGGGTCGTTATTAATGTTACACATGCAAACACTAGGTGCATCCCGGGGCGGGGGGTATTTCATGTGTGTATTTATTCTGTGGGCTATTACATTATTTGTTTTAACAGCGCAAATGAAATGAATAGCATAATTCTGATGACGTACGCTAATAGTGTCATGTCAAGTACAGAAAACCATCTATATTATTTCTATATCAAATGTTTTTTTTAAACAAGACAAATGAATCCCAGGCTTTGACAATGCACGATTGCAGTGCAAAGTGAACTATTTAATAGTTTGGGATAAACACTGACGTTCTGTACATAACCACCTTGGAACAACATAAGCAAGAATTTACTAAAAAATACTGTTTACATTTATATTCACATGCTTAATTAATTAATTTCAGCTTTTTCATGGTTATGTTGCTACAGACACACTCAGCTGCAGTAAAGTTCCATTAATTTGACCAGTCGGCCCAAATTTTATGTAGGCTAGATTTTTTACATATCTTTTTCTATATAGGCCTATATATTTACACTGAACACAGAAATAATACAGGGACAATATAATAATTTTCGGAAAATGCAGTATTATTTTGCATTTGTTTCTATTTAGATATTGTAAAATGTCGATTTTACTATTCTACTATTATCTGTATTTTGTATTATTTAAGTAGATTTTTACAACTCCTGGTTCCAATATGCTAGTTACTAACGTTTACTAGACCTAAAATGTTGTTATTGTAGTTTTTCAAAAAAGTTACATAGTTCAGGTTTAAATATACAACATTTCAAATGAACAACCGGTTTGTGTCTGTAGTGTGTCTGTAGCAATACAAATCCATCCATCTTCATCCGCTTATCCAAGATCGGGTCGCGGGGGCAGCAGCTCCAGCAGAGGACCCCAAACTTCCTTTTCCCAAGCCACATTAACTAGCTCCGACTGGGGGATACCAAGGCGTTCCCAGGCCAGGTTGCAGATATAATCCCACCACCTAGTCCTGGGTCTTGCGAGGCCTCCTCCCAGCTGGACGTGCCTGAAACACCTCCCTAGGGAGGCGCCCAGGGGGCATCCTTACCAGATGCCCAAACCACCTCAACTGGCTCCTTTCGACGCAAATGAGCAGCGGCTCTACTCTGAGCTCCTCATGGATGACTGAGCTTCTCACCCTAAGGAAGACACCCGCCACCCTCCTGAGGAAACCCATTTCGGCCGCTTGTACCCTGGATCTCGTTCTTTCGGGCATGACCCAGCCTTCATGACCCCAGGTGAGGGTAGGAACAAAAACTGCCCAGTAGATCAAGAGCTTTGCCTTCTGGCTCAGCTCTCTTTTTGTCACAACGGTGCGATATATTGAGTGTAATACTGCCCCTGCTGTGTCGATTCTCCGACCAATCTCCCGCTCCAATTTCCCCTCACTCGCGAACAAGACCCCAAGTTAATTGAACTCCTTCACTTGGGGTAAGGACTCATTCCCTACGTGGAGTAGGCACTCCGGTTTCCTAGAACCATGACCTCAGATTTAGAGGTGCTGATCCTCATCCCAGCCGCTTCACACTCGGCTGCGAACCGATCGAGTGAGTGCTGAAGGTCACAGGCCGATGATGCCATTAGGACCACATTATTCGCAAAAAGCAGCGATGAGATTTTCAGCAAACCGAACTGCACCCATCCCTACCCCGACTACGCCTCGATATCCTGTCCATAAATACTACAAACAGGATTGGTGACAAAGCGCAGCCCTGGCGGAGACAAACCCTCACCGGAAACAAGTCCGACTTACTGCCGAGAACCCGGACACAGCTCTCGCTTTGGTCGTACAGAGATTGGGATCTTAGGGACCCCCTCACCCCATACTCCCGCAGACCCTCCCACAGTATCTCCCGGGGGACCCGGTCAAACGCCTTCTTCAGATCCACAAAACACATGTAGACAGGATGGGCATTTTCCCAGGCCCCCTCTAGGATCCTTGCGAGAGTAAAGATCTGATCCGTTGTTCCACGACCAGGACGGAATCCACATTGTTCCTCTTCAACCTGAGGTTCGACTATCGGTCGAACCCTCCTTTCCAGCACCTTAAGAGTAGACTTTACCAGGGAGGCTGAGAAGTGTGATACCCCTGTAATTGGCACACACCCTCTGGTCCCCCTTTTTGAACAGGGGAACCACCAACCCCGGTCTGCCACTCCATTGGCACTCTCCCAAACTTCCATGCAATGTTGAAGAGGCGTGTCAACCAAAACAGCCGCTCCACACCCAGAGCTTTCAGCATTTCTGGATGGATCTCATCAATCCCTGGGGCTTTGCAACTGTGGAGTTGTTTGACTACCTCAGTGACTTCCACCAGGGAAATTGACGATGATCCCCTGTCATCCTTTAGCTCTGCCTCTAATTTAGAGTTAGTTGGATTCAGGAGTTCCCCAATACAAATATTATTAAATTATTAATTATTATTACATTAATTTATAAAACATGTAAATATGAATAAAATACACAATTTGTGTGAGAATTTGTTTGTTTATGGTGTTCCTTGGCATCAACAGTGTGAGCAGGATAAACAATTTCCAGAAATAGGGGATTTGCGGTTTTTTACATCATTATATTTCGTATATCAGAAATGAAAGTCCATGTGGATATGTATTATTCTACTGTCCTGGTATGAGAAATCAATATGCATTCTAGAACTTATTCTAGCTGTAACGATTCCCATTTCTCCTTCCCAGAAAACGGCCACTTCCTTGGTTTATGTGTCACAGAACTACAATTCCCATTCACCAGTGCTACTTCCTGTGGACTACAGCTTCCCTAGTCATGCCTCCTCAGAACTACATTCCCCATACCCAGACTCAATTATCCTAATTCACCACACCTGCTCACTCCATTCAGTATTTAGTCACACACCTCTCCTTGCCTCTTTGCGAGGTATTGTGAGTATTTTCCATTCTCCATTCTGAGCATTCTTGTATATTTTGATATCCCGGTTCGCCCTTTTGCCTTGTTTGTTTGTTCTGCCATAGCTTAATCCTTTGTACCTTTGCCGTTTAACCTGTGTTGCTATTCTGGCCTGACCCCTGCTCTAGTTTTTGGTATTGTTCTACCTTGGATATCCGTGTGTGCTTTTGCCTGGTGTTACAAATAAAATAGCCTTAAGATTTACATATGTGCTGTTTTATCCCCTGCCTTGGAGTGTAACATTACACTAGCTACTTCAGGTTCTTGTTTTTCTCTTGCTTTCCTGTTCCCTTAAAGAATGAACAAACTGCTATTCTCCTGCATGCTCCGATATTATTGGGGTGAATCAATAATGATTTTTAAAAACCAATTTCGCTTCTGCCTACTAGTTTCAAGTTCATCAACACAGTGCCTGTTGAGAGTCATTGACTGCTAGCCTGCATAAGTGATACATTGCGCCTACAGAAGTCATGATTCACAAAGCACTTGTCGGCCGGCCTCGCAAATGATTTTAACGATTTCAACGCTGTGATTATTTCATGTTTTATGTCAGCTTGAAGAACACTCGGGGCTGACCAAAAATCATCAGGGGCTAGAGCCTTGAAAGCCCGGGTATAGTGACACCCCTGCTCTCTATTTAGTTCAATGGAGTACAAGGCCTACTGCATATAATTGTACTACTATACACTCTATGTATGCCAGTGACCTTCAGCCACTGTTTTAGTCGAGTCAGAGTCGAGTCTCGAGTCCCCAGTGTCCGAGTCCAAGTCAGAGTCACCATTACCAGCGTTTCAGTCAAAGTCCTGAGTTTGAGTCATCAAGTCTAAGTTGAATTCCAAGACTGCCTATATTGCTCCACTCTGGTACCTTTAAAAAGCTGATTCACAAAAAATAAAGGGGCTACATTAAATGACAACACTGTCACCATTCCAAAGGTAATTTATTTTGTTTTTTATTTGAGCAGAAAACTTGAAGCAGCACAAATGTAGAATTGAGAACATTTTAATATCTGTTTATCGATCGCAAGTAATATCGGTATATTTTAAATAATGTAAAATCTGTGAAGGCTAACTTTACGATCTGGGGCACATCTCGCTGCATTTTTCAAATGTGAACATATAGTAGGGAGTATGTGAATCATGCACTACAGCTGCATATATCAATATCAATTCCTTTTGTTATGAGAGTAGTGGCAGTTACAGCGAGAATAATAGTTATGTTAAGTGATTGACGTCAGTGAGTGTGTTGTCAAACAAGGAGAGTTAGGAGAGCGTTAGCGCTGTCTGTTAGCGCTGTCTGACTGAAAAGCATATGTGTGGCTGTGAGGAAAAAGTGAGAAGAAAATGAGATTGCAAAGACGATGTAAAGTGAGTTAACAGTTAACAATAAAACAACAAGTTTCCCAAGACATGGTGGCTTCATCTGTTGTTAATAAAGTCTGTGAAGTGAAGGGTGATACCCACAAAAGAGCAACAGTCCTGGTGGTCTCCCCAGCTGTTTCCCGGCTGGTCTTGGAGCTCGAAACAGGAAAAGTGTAACATATTTTGTTTTTATAATCTATTACACATGAAAGTACAAATGATACAGAAATTTCATGATAAAGAGTCCCTTTTCATGAAGTCCGATTTTATATATCCTCAAATCCAAGTCCAAGTACAATTCACCAGTGTGGAAGTCCAAGTCAAGTCACAAATCCAGAGATTAACGACTCGAGTCAGACTTCCGAGTCCGAGTCCAGAAATCGAGTACTCCATCACTGCCTTCAGTGCCTCCACTTCAAAATGCTTTCCTGTGTCCCTGACTATACCGGGTTAACTGAGGTGTTAAATGAATGCTTATGAGTGTTAAATCATCAAACCATTGTGTAACAGATCCCCAGTGTTGGTGTTAAAAGTAGTGTTAGTTGTCAGAGTGTTAATTTAACACTCACAAGTGTTAGGAAAAACATCACAACTTCATAGACAGCTTTGATGCACATTTAAGTTTCAGAACTGTTTGTTTTAATATATTTTCTACTTTTTGCATTCATGAATTGATTACTTTATGTGTTATAATTATTAAATAATAATATAGACCGCTCTGACGTGGCCGGACATTGTAACGTTTCCCTACCCTGGAAATCCAGAGTTCTCGCGAGAGCACAATTTGAATTTGCTCAGCAAGTTACTCTGGCACCGAGTAATTCTGCTCATTAACTATGCCCTTGTTGCCGAGCTGCACCAATCACATCGGTGTATCTGATATAGGCGTGCCAGAGGCGTGTTAAACAGATGACGACAGCGCGGCGACCGCGAAGTCATTAGTAAACATTGTAAGATCGCAATAACACCAGTTGTTTAAAACGGCTTTGGCCACTACAATGAACGAGTTAGACTTGGCTTTTTGTCTAAAAGAGGAACAGAAGACGGCGCTCGATTCATTCCTTATTAAGAAGGACGTTTTTGCTGTTTTGTCGAACTGATATGGCAAGAGTTTAATCTACCAGTTAGCTCCGCCATAGGTGCTTAGCGAAAAACCACTGGTGATAAGTCGTAGTGTTATCCAATTGCGTACAAGGAGATTTTCAAATGCATACTTGGTGCCGCCCCTCGAGCTAGGTCATTTTCCTTACTAGATCCCAGACCCTTATATCCTCCGGATTTGGGTCTGGATTTTTCCAGGCTAAGGTTTCCCCATGATAGAATGGTAACGCATGCACCTGACACTGTTACACACACACCACCCATGGCCCATGAACACAGCACACTCTCCAGATCGCAATCACCTGAGTACTAACACCTGCTCTCACCCAGTTCATATATATAGCACTCACACCCTATTGCCTCTTTGTGAGGTATTGTTAATTTCTTACTTACTGAGCATTCTAAGTCTACGTATTGATCTCCCTTGTATTGACCCATATTTGTGTTCTGTTTTCCTGAGCTGCCTACGATTCTGTACTTCTGGCCTTTCTGCCTGTTGACGACATATTGCCTGTTTCTACTATCCTACGAGTTTGGATCCTGATTGTGTGCCTTTGCCAGAGACCTTACGTGTACCGACCCCGGCCTGTGGACTATCGACCCTGCTCCTGCCTCTCGTCCTTAAACCGTATTCATCAGTACCTGGTTGTCTGTATTCCACGAGTTTGTGGTTATTATTCTATTACTATTACCAACTGCTTTATTGTCTCTGGAGTTACGCATCAAATAAAAGGCCTCTGATTTTACTTCCTTGTCTGAGAGCATTATAGAATACCTCGCCATGGATCCTGCGGAGGTACAACGCCAGCTGAAGAAACAGGAGGACCGCATAGAAGAATTGTGCCGCCTTTTACACCAAGCACAACTCACTCCCCCGGCACCAGCAGGTCAGGTACCACCGCCTCAAACAACCAATGTAGCTATGCCAGGTAAATATGACGGCTCACCCGGCCAGTGCAAAGGGTTTTTAATGCAGTGTGCTATGTACATTCAACACCATGAACCCCAGTTCCGCCATGATAATCAAAAGGTTGATTTTATCATCTCCCTATTAACCGGGAAAGCCTTAGAATGGGCCACAGCTTTGTGGACGGCTCATAGTCCAGAACTCACCTCAGAACCCGCATTCACTGCTTTATTTAAGGAGGTCTTCGACCATCCAGTGTATGGAGGTGGCATCGGGGATCAACTCTGTGACATCAAACAGGGGCGTCGGACAGCAGCAGATTACGCTCTCGAGTTCCGAACATTGGCAGCTGGAAGTGGATGGAGCGAAACAGCGTTACTTACAGTATACAGAAGAGGTTTGTCACAAGAACTGCAAACAGAGTTAGCCTGTCGGGGTGATATCACCAATCTCCAGCAGTTTGTGTCCACATCCATCGCCATTGACAACCTGTTACGCACCAGGAGAGGAAAGACATCTCCGGGTATGCACGCCTTTTTGCCCCCGGAGCGGACTCAGGTGGAACCCATGCAAGTAGGCAGATCGCCCGTCACGGAGCCGGAGAGGAGAAGGCGACAGCAGGAAAGGCTGTGTTTCTACTGCGGAGAGGGTCAACAATTTATTCGACAGTGTCCACGCCGCCCATCTCCTTCCCAACAAGGCGCACCCAAGCCCCCAGTCCTGGTAGGACCGACTAGACAGTTAATCATATCCAATAAACAGTGTAATGTGCCGGTGATACTGAAGTGGGGAGACAAAAGCATTACCACTGTTGGACTGGTGGATTCGGGGGCAGCTGGTAATTTTTTGGATTGCTCCTTAGCACAACACTTAGGGGTGCCTTTAACTGCCTTGTCCTCTCCTTTAAGGGTTAACGCGCTGGATGGACAACCATTGGGTGATGGCTACGTCACACACCAGACTGAACCCCTAATCCTCCAGGTCGGAGTGTTGCATAGCGAGCAGATCCAATTCATGATTTTATCTTCTACTAGAGAGCCCTTGGTTCTAGGATACCCCTGGCTGAAAGAGCACAATCCCGTTATTTCATGGAGAACGGGTGAGTTGACATCATGGAGCAGAGAGTGCCAAGATCACTGTGTGTCCTTTCCTTGCCATGCCACCTCGGTGGAGGAATGCAGGCCCACTACTCCAGTTTATGTGCCTCCTGAACATGCAGAGTACGCCCGGGTGTTCTCCAAAGAAAAGGCCACCAAGCTCCCCCCGCATCGCCCTTGGGATTGCGCTATAGCCCTGGCCGACGATGCCCACTTCCCTTAAGGAAGAGTGTACCCTTTGTCGTTACCGGAAAAGGAAGCCCTTAATGGGTATATAGAAGAGAGTTTGAAACAAGGATTTATATGACCCTCAACCTCCCCCGTGGCATGCAGCTTTTTCTTCATAGGGAAAAAGGATGGGGGGTTAAGGCCCTGCATAGATTATCGGCCTCTTAACGATGTCACTGTGAAGCATCGTTATCCTTTACCCTTGATTCCGGCCACTCTGGAACAGGTGGGGCAGGCCGCGGTTTACACCAAACTGGATTTAAGGAGTGCATACAATCTCGTCAGGATAAAGGAGGGACACGAATGGAAGACGGCTTTCATTGCGCATCGGGGACACTATGAATACCAGGTCATGCCGTATGGGTTAACTATTGCCCCCACGGTGTTTCAGTCATTTATGAATGACATATTCAGGGACATGTTGGATGACTTTGTTGTCATATACATAGATGACATTCTAATATACTCTAACTCGCTTGCCGAACACATCAACCACATAAAGAGAGTATTACAGCGGCTTTTGGAAAACGAGTTGTATGTCAAGGCGGAGAAGAGTGAATTTCACATCACCACCGTGTCCTTTTTGGGATACGTTCTCACCCCCGGAGGGGTTCACATGGATGCCAATAAGGTCAAGGCAGTATGTGATTGGCCTCAACCGAGGACAGTGAAGGAACTTCAAAGATTTCTTGGGTTTGCCAATTATTACAAAAAGTTTGTGCGCAACTTTAATTCAGTGGCGGCCCAACTACATGGAATGGTCAGGCAGAAGGGTAAGAACTTACAGTGGGCCAGAGAAGAGGTCCAAGCCTTTCACACCCTGAAATCATGTTTCACCACAGCACCTGCTCTTCGTCAGCCCGACCCGGATCTGCCGTTTAGTGGATGCGTCTGAGGTAGGGGTGGGAGCTGTGCTCTCACAGCGTTCAGGCGTAAAGTCAGCCTACATCCCTGTGCCTTCTTTTCCCGTAAACTGTCACCTGCAGAGAAAAATTACGACGTCGGGAGTCAGGAATTATTAGCCATAAAATTGGCATTAGAAGAATGGCGGCATTGGTTGGAGGGGGCAAAATCCGTTTGAGGATTTAACAGACCACCGTAATTTGGAGTATTTGAAGAACGCCAAGAGGTTAAATGCTCATCAAGCCAGATGGTCTCTTTTTTTAAACCGTTTTAGGTTTACTCTCTCCTATCTACCAGGGAGTAAGAATGTCAAGGCTGACGTGCTGTCATGCCCGTTCGACCCACCACACCATTCCCCAGCGCCAGAACCCATCCTCCCGGACGCATGCTGAGTAAGTTCAGTGGGACATTGATGATATAATCAGAACTGCCCATGTTTCCGATCCTTCCCCTCCAGATACCCCGCCTGCTTTGACCTACGTTCCAGCTGCGGTAAGACCACAATTGTTAAAATGGTGTCATACATCATTGGGAACTGGACATCCGGGCATTACTCATACATGGGACTTACTACGGAAGAAGTATTGGTGGTCATCAATGAAGGAGGATGTCTCCGACTACGTGTTATCCTGCCCGGTGTGTGCGCAATCCAAAACGCCCCGCCAGCTGCCCTCAGGTGAGCTTATGCCATTACCCATACCACATAGGCCGTGGTCGCATTTGGCCATGGATTTCGTAACTGATCTCCCTGAGTCTAATGGGTTTACTACTATATTACTGATAATCGATCGCTTTTCCAAGATGTGCAGATTGGTGCCATTAACTCAGCTCCCCACAGCATTGGAAACAGCAGAATGTGTGTTCTCAGAAGTGTTTCGGCAATTCGGCCTCCCGGAGGACATAGTCTCGGATAGAGGGTCACAGTTCACGTCTCATGTATGGACGACCTTTTGCAATAGACTCGGAGTAGCGGTTAGTCTCTCTTCCGGACACCACCCGCAATCTAACGGGCAAACCGAAAGATTTAATCAGGAGATAGGAAAGTTTCTGCGCCAGCACCGTGCCACTCAACAACATACGTGGAGTAGATATTTACCATGGGTGGAATATGCCCAAAATTCACTGGTGCATTCATCGTTGCGGCTAACCCCTATCCAGTGTGTTCTTGGTTACCAGCCTCCCCTATTCCCGTGGGACACAGAGAGCTGCCAGGTGGAGTCCGTGGAAGATTGGTTTATGCGCAGCTTGGCGGTGTGGGATATGGCACATCAACACCTCGGGAGAGCCTCCCGGAGACAGAAGGAGCAGGCGGACCGGAGATGGAGGTAAACGCTTATCTTCCACCCTAGACAACGGCTATGGCTCTCTACACGTGACATACGTTTTAAACACCACTGTAAGAAACTGAATCAATGAAGGTTCAAGAGTGGCCATCACATTCTCCTGACCTTAAAATGATCGAGCCACTCTGGGGAGATCTTAAACGTGTGGTTCATGCAAGACGACCAAAGATTGCATGTTCTGGAGGCATTTTGCCAAGGTGAATGTGCAGCTACTGTATATCAGCAATAATTTGGAGCCTCATAGACAACTATCACAAATGACTGCACAATGTCATTGATGCTAAATTATTGGGAACTGAGGGTATGCAGCCTTCTAAACAGGGGTGAATTCATTAATTTCTTTGTTGCCATGTTTTGTTTTATGACTGTGCCATTCTCTTATGACCTACTGTTGAATATGAATCCCATAAGAAATGAAAACAAATAGTTTTGCCCTCATGTTGTCTTTAACGATACATCTATTTCAAATTCTCCAGGGGTATGCAAACTTTTGATCACAATTGTATGTACTTTTGCAGTTCAACACCATTGCATTTCTATTGAATTAAGTTTTTGGGCGATAACATATTACAATTTGAATATCCTTTCAGTTGGAGATTTAAATTTGTAAAATATAAAATTACTGTCATTGTGGTACAAGAGTTGTAAAACCACACTCAAGGTTGAAATGTGTGTCACATTTACTTAGGAAGACATGCTGGGAAATATGCAAATTAGAAACCCTCCAAGTGAAATGGATTAACACAATTTAGTGTTAAAAATACACTAGTGTCAACACTGTGAACGTCAGATTTAACAAGTTAAAACTTTAACACTGTCAAAAGTGTTAATTTAACTTGGATTTTGTGAGAACTATATAAATACTAAGAGTTTTAATTTTAACACCGTTCAAGTTAAATTATTTTGCTGTGTACTCTGGTAAAGAGGCAGACTTGTATGCAGGATAATAATATGCTATGCAATGTAACATTACATAAAAACACTGTCAGGTATTAAAAACAGGACATTTAAACAAATCTTCGAAGAATAACAACTTGTTTTCCGTAGGGCGGCTTCCAAAACCAAACATTAATGATTGACTTTGTGTTTCGGCTGTCAAGATGAACAGGAAAGCATTGCTATTAAACAAACAGAGCTCAGGATGTTCTCCTACCAGTGTGATTGTTGGACTTGCTGGTCTCAGGGTGTTCCATTAGAGGTCCTATAATTCTCAGAGAGAGCTCTACCACCTTCAGTAAAGCACTCACTTGTGCATTATTCAGAGGCCCGCCAGACAGGAGATCATCTATAGCAAGCAACAGAGACTAGAAAAACAGAGCAGTGAGGGAGGAGGGGAGACACAAACAGTCAGAGCCACAATGCTTCATGTTGAGGTTAAACAGTTTATGAATTGTTTCAGGAGCCAAATCAACTTTAGGAGCAATTCATTTGGTGCACTTTTTTGCTACAAAGAAAGTGATGATTTTCCCAATTTTGCCGTGTTTTTTTTAATGTGCAGTATTTTGTAGCTAATCTAATAATTTGGCCAAGAAAATGTTTACACATATCAACATTTGTATCAGTATTAGCATATCAATGTGTCTCTTAACATTACAAGATTTGGCAATAAAATTAAGTTGTGCATTTTTAAACTGTAAAATTCTTCAAGATATAAAATACACTTCAAGATAAACACTAAAATGGCATTTTGGTACATATGATTTATAGTACCAACCATAGAAATGGAATGGAATAGAAAGGCCATTCCAATTCCAATCAATGTAGTAGAATGGTCAGAGCGGCAGATATTTTTAGGAGTACCATTCCATTGCAGAGATCTAGTGGCCTACTTCCGCATTAAACCAATTTGTGTGTTGTCACCGTGACAATGAACAACAATCGCCATTTTGTTGTGTACTAATCGAATGACCACGCCAAGCAGTTCAATGGCCTTTCTATCCATTCTATTTCTATGGTACCAACCTGGTTTGAAAAAAGCTTTGTATTATTGTGCACCAAAGAAATAATGAACCCCTAAGTAAATATGAATAGAAAATGCAGTGAAAATATGTCATTTATACTTATCAGCTTAATATTAGACTCAGAAAGTCATATGAACTTAATCTTGTTTGAAAACTTCCCCACTACTAAAATGGACAACAATATGTTTCAGAATTAATTAATACATGCAATGCCAGCTGTCAATGTTTGGCCCTCAAGCATTTCATACTTTGTCCACCCTCCCTTTGTCCAGATAACAGTCTGAGTAATTTATTACTGGCACAGCTAAAACATCTTATAAACAAAAATATGTGTTTTTGTTTATACTTGGCCCCAATATTTACAGGGCTATAATAAAAGTTAGCATAGTACCTCTAGCAAGGCATCTCCATCCGGTCCTATGGAGACTAGAGGCATCACCCTTTTTTTTGAATTCAGGCAGATGTTTTGTATCTCTGACAGTGCACCTTTCAGCTTTGGAAGGGTCTGAGAATGAAGAATGAGGAGAGAGATGGAAGAGAGAAAAAAATATATTATACCTGTTCTTTAAATACGTGTTTAGAGAACTCCCACAGTGGTGCTATCCCTCTCTGATCATATCGCAGTCTCTCCAACTTCCGTACCAGCGAGACTGAGGGATCATAACAAAGCACCCCAAACTTATAGCAATCTGTGTGTATAGGGCCCTAGATGCTAGGGTCAGGTTGTTGCTAGGGATCTGGAAACCTTAAAGCCCCTTGACTGTACACGGACAATTCTAACTCTCCCTTCAGTTTTCTGTTGTGTGTAACACTAAACAGTTTTTTATTTTCCTGCCTGGGAAAGTATGTGAGAGTCACAGGCCAGCTCGATAGTAGAGCAGCTCTCAGTGTTAATTAGATCGCTCTGTTTTTGGGGAGTCAGACTTGTAGTTGGAAGGTTGCCGGTTTGATTCGTGACTGTGCCAAATGATGTTATGTCCTTGAGCAAGGCACTTTTCCCTTTAGATAAGAGCATCCACAAAATGACAAAAATGTAAATGAATGATGTTTTGATACGGCCTACCTGGCTACTACTGTTGATCACGTCACATGTGAAATCTGTGAAACAATGAAGTCAAGAAATCAATGAGGCATAACATAAGAAATGTTTAGGAAAATATTATTAAACTAAAAGTAACAAGACATGGTATGTTGTTGAGAGCACATTCATCTGTATCTACTGTACATGTGGGTAAAAATAGACAGCAATTACAGGGAGCAGTATATAATGAGGGAGCAGCAGTATATAATGAGTTCCCATGTACTTAGATCTGGAGTAGGTCCCCGAGGTGCTGTAAATGGTTGCCCATTGCTCCCTTGAGGGATGGGTTAAATGCAGAGAATTAATTTTGCTACATGTATGTGTATGTGACAATAAAGTACCTTTTACATTGTCAAATTCTTTGCTAGTGAGTAGGTATTGTACTGTATATGTTGTGTCACGAGAAGGAGAACAGCTTAGAAAAACACAGCTCATACCTTCACATTGTTCTTCATTTTCTGTGTAATTCATTTTGCCAGATTTGAGTACAAATCCTGGGTTGCATTCACATACGTAGATGCCTTGTGTGTTTTTACACATAGCATTTACCCCACATAGTGTGTAGTCCAGAGCACATTCATCTATATCTAAAAATAGAAAAACATAATTCATATTTCATGATATGCTCTCACTATTGTAAATGTGATCACTCATGAATGGGGGTCTTCCTAAAAATAAAGTGCTAATGTGATACATGAGGGTCAAATTTTCTCAATGGCTACATGGCCTAGACATTTTTAATGGTTGTGGCGTTTGCCTCTTATGGACATTAATTGCTGCAGCATGAGTTTGAATCCTCTTAGCAAAAAACGTCTCTACTGTAACGGTCGTCCTCTCCTGGAAATCTAGAGTTCTAGAGACCACTGACTGCTTCTAAATCCCAAATTAAACCCTCCAGCCTCCACTCAACTCTCGGCCCTCGACTTGTGACTTCAAGTATGCCTCTGCCAATTGCACAAGTGTCACAAAGCTGAGGGAGCGAATATGACCAAGGGTGTAGGGGCTAATAAGACCCTCCAATATCCACTTCAAGCAAGTGGGCACCGATGCAGCCGCCGCTAACAAATGGCTATGGAAGTAGACTTCCATAATGCACCAGTTTAATTTTGAGCATGTGCAATTTTGCACAAAAAAATGATAGGTGTGCTCAGTGATATGATGTGCATTTGTTTGACACATAAACAAAATGAAATATAAAATATTTGACAATTTGAAACCCATTCTTGTTACATAAATTAACAGTGGACAATGAATTGCACCATTCAAGTCATTTCCCGAACTTGATGCGTTTACTAAACCTTCCAAAGTCATCTAAAAGTCACGGAAAGTTATAAGCTTACATTATTGAGTTTGGGTAATCCAAAAGTTAAATTACTGATTATGATTTTGGATGGTTAACTAGTCATTTGTAATGGATTACATTTAAAGATAACCTACCCAATCCTGCTCCCCTTCAAAGTTTGTCTGCCTGGCACTATGTTGATATTTTGGCTTCTCGAAGGGTCATTCTTTATCTTACAGATAATAGTGAAACTACTATTTGACAAGTTACACACCACTAGAACCTACAGTGTCTATCCATAAACCTACCCATAATTTCACCGATAAGCCATAACATTACGACCACCTGCCTAATAATGTGTAGGTCCCCATTTTGCCGTTAAAATAGCCATACGCAACAAACTGTGATGTACTGTGTTCTGACACCTTTCTTTTAATTAATCCAACATGGAGGCCTTAAGTCAGATCATGCACGGATGATTATGTTCACCAACTATATTTAAGTGCCCGATCTGCAAACAAGGGGCCCTAACTTACACAGAGCGCAATTTACTTTTTACACCAACGTATGTTTAATACCTATCTTGCACCCAACGCATAGGGGACTTTTCCCTTCACAGACACGCATTGGTAAATTTGGGAATGAACTTGCGTTCGTTAGGCGGTTCAGTGAAAAGAAGAGGTGTGTTCCTGCGCAGAAGTTCCCTGGCGCTATCATGCAGTTCCCGAAAACAATTCCGCCACAGACTAGGAAAAACCTGGTTAAAAGTCAGTGCCATGTTATTCAGATGCTATTTTAAGGGCAGATGCTTGGCCATAATGTAGCGTGTGCACAATCGGCTTACACTTTGCTCCTCTCATCTACACAAATGCAACAGTTCCCATTATTGCAATCCATACATAATTAGAAGAAAAAATATTACCACACGAGGGAAATCATTGTGGTGTCCGAAGATGTGAAAAAATAAGCATACATCTAGTGTACACATTTACCCAAATTATTCAGAATGAATTATTCGCACTGATATACATTAACCGCACGGGAACCCATTCAAACAACATACAAGTCATTTGTGATGCTAATAGTAAAATCTCCCATGTCTTTGCGAATTACCCTGGCTCAAGCCACGACTCATTTATGGCAAACTCTGCAATCTTTGAGGGGAATCCCTCATTGGATGGGTGGCTGTGTAGGGGACGACGCTATCCGTTAAAGACACGGCTGATGATGACACCATTTATAATGCCAGCAACAGTGCGTGAAATGCTGTTTAATCAAAAACACACACAAACATGCAGTGTAGCCTAATTGAACGAACATTCGGCACACTGAAAATGTGCGTCGGGTGTTTGGATAGGACATGAGGCACTTTACACTACTCAAGTCGCAGCATTCTTTGTCGCTTCATGTCCACGAATCATGGATGTGTTGATGACATAAATGAGGAACTATTAGAAGACTTAAGGAGACATGATGTTGAAATGAATGTGCTGTTGCTTTCCACTTAACCCAAATGTCCCAGCATCAGAACGGGAGAGGAGAGCTTATTTGACAGAAGAGTGAGAAAAGCAAATTAATCTCGCTCTAATGTTAGACTACATTGCAAAAATATTACCATACATTCATAACCTTGTGATTCAGTGAGAGTGACCCCAAAACATACTTTTCTTTATGTACATTGTGTAAAAAATAAATATCAATAATAATCTGCCATTATAATAGCAATCCGCCATGGAACAAGCGCGCCTGCTCTTAAAGGGAATGTGAGATGACGCTCTGATTGGTTTAATGCATGACACGTCCAAACTAGTGGTGCAACAGATCGTCATTGATCGGTGATCCGTTCAGATCAATATCTTCGGTTCGGCACACACATGATCCGCGGATTGATTTGTGCAAAAAAAAGTTGTGCGCATGTTCAGTCCACTCACAGCGTGGTCATGGCAAGCGGAGGAACGGAGGAACGGAGGAGCTTGAACGCCCCATGTCATTTAAATCCCCTGTATGGGAGCATTTTGGCTTCCCTGTTAAATATAATGATGAAGTGTAGGCACTGTGGCACAAGAAAGCCATTTGACAGTGGAAACACATCAAGCATGTCACGCATTTGAAGCGACATCACCCCGGTGTTTCACTGACAGGAGTGAAAACGAAAGATGCAAAGCAATCGCTTATCGCTGTGGCATTTAAGCAATTAATCAGACCGGGCTAAAGCCATCACAAATGCAATCGGTGTGTTTATAGGTGCAGACATGAGGCCATATTCGGTTGTGCAAAAGGAGGACTTTAAACACATGCTGTAAGTGTTTGAGCCACGTTACGACATCTCGTCGCATACGGGACATACTAAAACTCTTAACGTGAAAAAGCTTACCAGGGTTTTAATGTACCTAAACAATGGTCAATCATCACCAAATTTCTCATGGCCATATCTTGTCATGAACACTTAATGACGAGGAAAAGGCTTAACGTGATTTAATGTAGCCTACCTAAGCAACGATCAATATTAACCACATTTCTCTCTCATATTGCTCATCATAACCACTGAAAATGATAAAAACAACTAACCCAAATTCCAATTATTATGGGCGTTATCTGACGTTAAGCCATTCCCACAATGTCACTTGCGTATCACGTTTGATTCTTGCATTTTAGATCATTAAAATAGGGCCCAAGGAGTTGCTGGAGAGCGACATGGCAGGATAGATAATCTGACTTATCTAACCCAAATCCCGGGCAGTGCTATGCCAATTTGCGTTGCCTCATGCAGGTGTTCCAGGGAAAGTCAGAGAAAGTCAGAGATCCCATGGACAGGTTCGAAACATTGACCATCATAACATAGACCGTCCTGCAATGCAGCAACTTAGCCCAATACCCTCTGACACCTTTCTATCAAAAAAAATATATAACTTTTAGCTAACAACACTAAAGAAAGAACAACAATCAGATATAATAAAGAACGATGAATATAATCTAATCCCTGTGATCAGTACCTCTTATTTCATGTTTAACAAGTTCACTGTTATCCCCAGATTTCTTACCTTCACATGTACCATTTTGCCCTTTTCTATTTTCTCCAGTAGGGGAAAAAAACCCATCAATGCAGATGCAGGAGTAGGACCCTATTGTATTCTCACATTTGGCATTAGGACCACAGATGTTCTTGTTATCGAAACACTCATTGATGTCTTGAGGTGGAGAGAAAGGAATTTGTCAGTCATAAATACTGTTGCAAAGCAATAGTAAAATTGTATGATTTATGTTCCTTGCCCCAATTTTCTTTTCATGCCATATAGTAGACACATTTAACAGTACATTTTATTCAGTAATTTTACATATCTTTCCCTCTATGACTTAATAACATACAGTTGCTGATAAAAACATCCATAGCCTTATTCTAAATGTCAATGTATTGGGCCAACAATTGTGTCCACTTCCCCACCCGTTTACTTATGATCGGTCATAGTCTTTTTTTCAACTTTTAATGTGATTTTTTCCGCATTTTTCTCCCCTACCAATTCCCTCTCATCCTGCCTTTTCAGAAGCTCAACAACTCCCTGGACAGATCTGTGGAATGGTCAAAGGTACGCACATGGTTCATCCAACCACATGTCATCCAAGCCACTGATTCTATTTACAATGGTCATTCAACACAGAAGCCTTTAGTCAGATTATGCATGGGATTATCATGCTCACCAACTATACTTCCGCAATTGAACACACAGGCACCCGATCTGAATGCAAGGTGTTGCTGGAGAGCGACGTGGCAGGATAGATAATCTGATCCAAGGCAGCACTGTGCCAATTAGCACTGCCTCGAGCAGTAGGCCCAGGGAAAGTCAGAACCCATAGTCAGGCTTGAACCTGTGACTATCATGACATGGACTGTCGTGCAATGCTGCTACTTAATATCCTGCTATGCCACGCGGATCCCTGGGTCATTGTCAACGGATGAGGTGGAGTACTGCCATGTGACTCCAAATAAGATTCAGGAAGTCAATAAAACAACTCCACTGAATCTAACTGTAGTTTTGAAAATGTTGTGTTGACGTCACTGTGCGAAATTCTGAACACTTACGGTGGCGATTTGGGAATTATAGAACGTGCTGAAAAGGTGTTTTTAATGACTGTTGTGTCGGAAAAACATGAACGGCACAATGATTTTGACCTGTTTAACGGTCTGGAGTGATCCTTTAAGAGTAGTATTTCGTACCAGCATACTTTGACTTGAAATTGCGTAAATGGTACCCAAAATGTGTGCAGGTTGGCAGGTATGTATACATTGCCATTCAGCAAGGTTTGAGAAAAAAAACAATGGACCAGTCTTCCCCGTTTACCACTACCAAAATGGTGAAACCAAAGAACAATTTGAGTATTAAAATCATACAGCATTTTGATGAATTATTGTACCCTTAAGTCCAATATGCAACAGTGTGGTTTACGTTCACCATTATTGCAGTGAATCAAATACTTAAATGTAATTAAAGGCTGTTTACCATTACAAGTGTCATTTTTGAAATTCACACTTCCCTGTAAAGACTTGAATCCATTATTACAAGTGCAGAAGTAGCTGCCTCCTATGTTGACACATTTTGTGTTCTTTCCACAGATCTCACAATCCTCTAAACATTCATCTTTATCTGGGGGCAGAAGATTACAGGTTAATGAGTTCACACATCTGATTTTGTTTCCTGCTAAATTATTTTGTTTATTTTTATTTCACCTTTATTTAGCCAGGTTAATCGATTGAGAACAAGTTCTCATTTGCAATCGCGCCCTGGCCAAGATAAGGCGCAAGGTTCAAGACAACATTAAGTTACACATAAAGTACAAACATTCAGGTAAACAGTTACACATATAAACAGTATTAGGTTAGATCAGATATATTGTACATTCAGTGCAATTATGGTTTAAGAATAGAGAGGTAGATTATTGGAATGTAAAGTGGCAGTACAAAAGAAATAACACTAGGATAGTTAACGTGATGAACATGGCTGAAAATGGTCATGTGCAAACTATCCAAAGACAGCTGTGTGGTTAATTATGTGCAATATGCGTTAAGGCTTGAGTTTCAGGGATTTCTGTAGTTCGTTCCAATCATTAGCAGCAGAGAATTGGAAGGAGAGGGGGCCAAATGAGGTGCAGGCTTTTGTAGCGACTAGGGAGATATACTGTACCTGCTCGAGCGCAGGTTGAGAATGGGTGATGCTATGGATATTAATAAGCTTAGGTAAGGTGGTGTTTTGTACCAGTGGTTCAGGTGCCGGGTGTGTAACAAGGGCCATCCAACTAGTGAATAGAGATTGCAGTGGTGTGTGTTGTATGGTGCATTGGTAACAAAATGGATGGCATTGTGGTATACAACGTCCAATTTTTTCAGCAGAGAGTTTGAAGCAGTTCTGTAGACAACATCACCGAAGTCAAGCATTGGGAGGATGGTCATTTTTACAAGGGCTTGTTCAGTGTTGGGCAAGCTACTTGTAAAAAGTAGTGAGCTAAGCTACTAGTTATTCTACACCAAAAGAAGCTTCACTACACTGAAGCTCCCCCCAGGAAAATGTAGCAAGCTAAGCTACAAAAAAAAGGCAAAAGTAGCTTACTACATGTAAGCTACTTTTTTAGATTGAACCGACTTCATTCAAAGTCAATGCTATCTTTTAAAAGAATATTTAATGAATCCTTTTGTTCTACTGCTTAATTCTATCTCTATCTCATGATGGCATCATATTGTTTTCTATAATATAGCTGAATTAAATGTTTCAAGCACACATGAAAACAAATGA
>JACXGM010006125.1:0-10234 GCA_016801145.1 Umbra pygmaea
AATCAACGTGGACCTGGGAAAAGGGAAAATGGAAAGACCCTGCTCTGGAGTAGGAGCTAAAAAGGTTATAGGAACGGCAGTGCGAGGAACTAAATAATCCCGCAATTTCTTCTATCGGAACACGAGAAAAAAATGGTTATAGGAACGTTATGTTCTAGGAACTGCAAAAATCCCTGCGGTCGGAAAGCGGCTATAGATGTTGTTACCAATCTTCACCAACTGAGGGCAGCCACTTAAGAAGTCTGGAACCCAGTTTGGAGATGGGGGGGGTTTAGGCCCAGAACTGTGATCTTTGTAATATGCAGATGGCACAATTGTGTTGAAGGCCTAGCTGTACATGAACAGCATCCTCACATGATAGGATGCCATATTTTGGAGGGAGTCTTTTTAGAATCAGTGCATGAATTTTAAAACTCTGAAGCGATCAAATACACGAAGCAAGTCCAAGTCTTAAACAGAATATAAAAGTGCCTTTTTAAAAGAAGTACAACTATTTTAGCTTTAAAATACAATGGTGATACTGATTCACCCAAACATAACCCTGTACCATATATAGTGTTCTAGTTTTGACCAGAAAATACCTATTCAAAGGTATACAGCTGTATTCAAAACATCTCAATCTCTACCAGCAGGTGGGCAAAGGATACCATCAAACATAGGACTAGAGTAGTGACAGCTGACAGGTGGTCCACGTTGCCAGTCAATAAGCAATCTTAATGATGGTTACAGGTTTCTATTACCACCCGACTGTGTGGTTGTGATGCCAAGCCATCTTAAGATGAGTGCCCTGTTCAGTCACTTGGATAAGTCTTCCTTCAATGACTGAAGTTCTAATGTAAAAATGGAATCACCCAGATTGCTGGTTTGCAGGTGACAGTGCATGTTTATTTACAAAGGTCATATACAAAATAACAAAATCATTGACAACTTTCCCGAGGGAATAGTGTTAAAGTATTTTGGGAATAGACACTGACCTCCTCTAAAGGTTGTCATAAATTTGACAAAAATCATTTGTTTGAATTCAATGAACACCTGAACAATCAAAAGTGTCTTTCAGTTATTTACAAAAGGCTAATGTCTTTCTCTCTACTAACTTTCACTTATAAACGTATAGTGACCCGGACAAATTAGCTTTTTTCCAACTTAACCAGATAGGATATGAAAATATTTGGACAATCAAGTTGCACAGTTCACCCAGATGCAGATTGTGTTTAGGGCCTGTTTACCCAGATGCAGATTATTTTAAATCCAGGACTAGGCAGAGCCCAATCTGTTTCTGGGGAACAGTGTCTCCATGCCATCAAGAGTTGGCAGGCTGCTCCAAAGTCAGACCGGGATTGTTCTCGACCAGGCTCTGAACTCGGGCAAGAATGATCTCATTGGAGCTGCTGCAGTCTTCTGCTCCGTAGGGGGCACCCACAGACAGCACGTTGGCCACACGCAACATTTCACCCTCCTCTTCCACAGGGATGCGGTTCTTTTCCAGCCATTGACGGAGGCTCTCCTTCTTGAATCTCAGTTCTTCTGTACTAAGGTCCCTGGCCCCCTGTGGCATGAAAAGGTTTCTCAGCTGTTTCGCTGTCTCATCGTTGCCCTCTTGGAGGACCTCCACCTCCTGCACGGCATGGCCCATTACCACACGGACGGTTGATGTGCCTCCTTTCTCCTGAAACGTCACAAGGACGATGCTGGGGAGGAATAACAGGTTACCGATTGTCTGTACAGCAAAAATACTGCACTTTTACAGTCACTTAAAAAAGACAACATTTTACTCTATGGATAACAAATGAAAAGTAGGATACTCAAATAGGTTCTCCTAACACTTGCTGTCACTCGTCACCAATGCATCTGCTTCTGTATTAGTATGACTGCCATCTCTATAGCTCGGAAAGCACATGCAATCATTAACCAGTTTGGCAAATGTTAGAATGTCAAAATACGTTGAACCTAAACTATATTTTATCTGAGCAACTATTAATATATAGTGCTGTTGCAAACAAAAATAATGTATTCCCCAAATAAAGTTCTATAAACACAATCTACCGAAACATACTAGTGACAGGATTCTATTGTATAGTCATGATCAAAAGTCACAAATTTAGTCACAAATACTAATTTTCATAAAGTCAGCTGCCTCCGTGTTGCTGATGGTAATTTGCATATACTACAGAATGTCATGAGTGATCAGCTGAATTACAATGATTTGCCAACTCCCTCTTTGACATTAAAATAAGATTAATCCCAAAATAACATTTCCACTGCATTTCAGCCCTGCCACAAAAGGACCAGCGGCCATCATGTCAGTGATTGTCTCATTAACACAGGTGAGTGTTGACGAAGACAAGGCTGGATATCACTCATGTCATGCTGATTAAGTTAGAATAGCAGACTGGAAGATTTAAAAGGAGAGTGGTGCTTGAAATCATTGTTCTTCCTTCTGTCAACCATGGTTACCTGCAAAACAACACATGCCGTCATCATTGCGTTGCACAAAAAGTGCTTTACAGGCAAGGATATTGCTGCTCCTGTAGTAAGATTGCACCTAAATCAAACATTTATCAAATCATCAAGAACGTCAAGGAGAGAGGTTCAATTGTTATGAAGAAGGAGTCTGGGTGCCCAAGAAGGTCCAGCAAGTGCCAGGACCGTCTCCTAAATTTGATTCAGCTGCAGGATCAGGGCACCAACAGTGCAGAGCTTGGTCAGGAATGGCAGCAGGCAGGTGTGTTTGCATCTGCACACAGTGAGGCAAAGACTTGGAGGATGGCCTGGTGTCAAGAATGGCAGCAAACAAGCCACTTCTCTGTAGGGAAAACATCAGAGACTGACTGATATTCGTTCAAAAGGTACAGGGATTGGACTGCTGAGGACTGAGGTAAAGTCATTTTCTCTGATGTATCCCCTCTCTGATTGTTTGGGCCATCCGGAAAAGACCATGTCCGGAGAAGACAAGGTGAGCGCTAGATATTTCTAGCTTTATCTATATATTTCAAGGAACTACTTTTTTACATTCTGTGTTAAAGTAATTATCATAGCTGTTTAAACCAATCTTAACATTTTTGGTAAGTGACCAACACATTGACATTATTACAAAGCTAATTAATTAAGATTTGTATCGATGCATTCTCGATGGAGACGCTAAAGGCAGTATTCACATTGAAATTAAAATATATCCTGGCTTACATATATTGACGTGGGAGAATATCTAAGAAATCAGTCCATTCATTGTTGTATTTGTTTAAAATATGGTACACATGATCAGCATTTTGTGCAATTGGGGGTAATGGGTAAGGTGAAGGTATCGAAATTACCTGGCAGATACTGGATCAACCGTGAAAACCCAACCAACATATTGTTGTTTCTCGTTCGCTTTCACTTTAACCTCTTTGTTGACATATTTACACCACTCCAATGGCTTAAGTTGACGCCACTGGTCCATAATAATTCAACTATATTGACCGAAAATAACTTAAAGCACAGAAAGTATTTGTAATAGAAGTTTGTATAACCTAACCTATAATCTACTTATCAAATATTGCTACATGCATCGCGCTGTGATTACGTTGTCCGACCGTCAGTAATGTGTTTCAGGAAACACTGATATCAATCGAAAAGTTCCGGGTAGAGGATATACAAACACCTGGCTACCTCATACGTTACATCAACTCTAATAACTAATTTATGGTATTGTATGAAATACTAGTGATTATGCATTTTACTGCATTACAATTTCAACTTTAGTGTACCTTTCTCTTTCACTTGAAAACCGATTTATTATACGCATGCGCATCGTGCAGGTTGATATTCAGAGAAGCAGCCCTTCAGTCATGTCAAGACGCGGTCGGAGCGGAGGTAAATTAAATATTAAACGTACTTATTACTTCACAAAATAATGCACAAATAGATAATCTATGAAATTGTTAATATGGTTCAAATAGTTTTTGGTTTCAGACTAAGTATTCGTCGAGATAATCGCATTCTTAGCATACAGCTTTTTAGCCAACTACGGTAAACTACACCAATGTAGCTAGCTAGCTACAGGCAGACAAAATGTCTACGGTGACGTTCTAGTACTGTAACTCAGGCCCTGAACTAGCTACAGTACTGTATTTAGACACGCTCCCATAACGAGTGATTGCCTTGATTATGGAATTGTCAATCTGGAGTCTATACCAAACTTAAAACGGACAAAATGCTCAGGGCTACGATACTATTAGAGAGGCCTAGCAGTATGCATGCACACATTAGTGATGGGCGATTCATGGACGATTTTGAACGAATCCTTCGAAAGACCGGTACGTAAGATTAATATCGGATCGTACTTTTTTGCGCAGGCGCATTCCTTCTATGATCCAGTATACTACTCGGTACTAGTACGAGTCGTTCTTTTTGGCGCAGGCGCATTACTTATAGGATCCAGTATACTGCTCGATACTAGTCGCAGGGATAGCATCCGGTTTGGCAAAGTGAAGCAAATGCGGAAGTGCCTTAAACCTGCATTCTATCGGAAATCCAGCAGGGGGCGACACGTGCGTTTGCTAAAGAGGTCGGTTCCTGTAGAAGTCTATGAGAAAGTCAGACACTTCTCAGTTGATTAATTACCTCAGTAAACGTTTTCATAATAAGTTTAGGGTCTCAATCGCTAGTTTGAAATTTTCAGCAATACAGAATGATGTTCATTTTTTGAGTTATGGCCATGTTGATTTAAAATTTGGCGATAAAGCAGGGGGTGTTTTAGGGAGTGGCTATGATGTGATTGACAGACTGTACCAGTGAAAGTGTGTAACGTAACAGAGCGTAAGCAGCGTTGCCAGCTCTCAGCTAAAGTCACATTCAGATACCGCCTCTTGTCTAAAATTGTCACATCCGCAAACACGATGGCTGCGCCTGTAATGGCAAACTTGACAAACTCAAATCAGATCTTCACAAACCAATGGTTGACGTCACACATGGTTACATCCAGTATTATATACAGTCAATGATACTAGTACATAAGTCGTTTATTTCCTTTTTTTGCGTAGGTGCATTACTTCTATGATCCAGTATACTGCTCGGTACTAGTACCTGAATCGTTCATATCGTTCTTTTTGGGGCAGGCACATTACTCTATTATTCAGTACGGTTTCGTTCTTGGATTTGCACATGCTTGCTCTTCACTGTAGACTGAGTGACTGAAGGTACAATATGTCGTTTTCCAAAACAATAACAAAAAACGTACTTTGCATTAAAAAGCAAACATCACTACCTAATATTATATATATTTCTTAGTTGTGTAATTACATTATCCTAAATGTTTCCACCAACTTTCTAACCCAGAGAAATTTGTAATATAATTAGAAGACATGGGACGCTTCATTTTGTCTTCCGTCAATGGTGTCATATAACCTTTGACTGCTCTAGTTGTTCTAATTTCCAGGGAACAGCCAAACATAACGTGAATAAAGTTAAAATATTTTTAACAATACATTACTTTGTCAGTGAAAATTTTTTTTCTGCCGGAGACGCTAGATTGGAAAGTTGTCATTGACCACGATAACAAAACCCATGATCCCACGCTACTTCCCGATGTCATCCAAGTACATCTTTTGCTATTGTTTTGATTGAGAGACCCCTAGTGGCCAAAAACTACATGTTGTACGTTTAACTAGTCCGACCAAATCTTACTAATTTGTATAGGATCATGTACAAAATAAATATTTTAAGCTTTATGTTAATTGTTTTTCTTATAAAGTCATACGACGCTGGATATTTAAAATAATGGGTTTACTACAGATCTGTATTAGTGCTTGGCCACCGAACATCTTCGTTATAATAAATTGAGTATTTACTATATGTTAGGCTGTTACATTTTGCCTATGCTGAATTTGCCTGAAATGAACAAACCTTTGAATAATATAATACCCCAGGCTGCAGGATGGAAGTTTAGACACACTCACAGCTACATTTTATTTTATTCCCTCAAATGTAAAACTTTCTACCAGATGTCGTATAGTTCATTATTTTAAGTGTTTTTGGATTTGCACAGGGGCATTACTTCTACCATCCAGTATTTGGTTAATTAATTTAATTATTTTTTGCGAAGGCTTATTATTTATATGATCCAGTACCTATGGTATGGATCAATATACTGGTTCTTTTCGTTCATTTCGATCTGTGCATGTACAAATGAACAATACAAATCAAAATAATTTGTTAATTTCAATGAATGATATCCAAAGATACAAGTCAGTAAAAATAGGCTAACTACCCATCACCAGAAATGCCACAAGTTAGTGTAATAGATTACTTGTCTGGGTTGGGCTGAGTTCACAATTTTAGGGAAGTTCCACAGTAAGACCCTAATGACCAGGTAAAAGAAGTTCTGTAATTTTAGAATGTTTCCCATTGTTCCAATTGAAAGTTAAACCATGTAAACGTTTACAGTGGACTACACTTTTCTTTACAGTGTAGTCATGTTTTAGTTTTTCATAAATCACTGGTAAGTTATGAACTTCTTTTACCTGGTCAATAGGGTCTTACTGCGGAACTTCCCAAAAGTTGTGAACTCACACTAACTTGTTATCTCTGCCTATCATTAGCACATATGAGTAATGTCATTAGCTGGAGTGTGTTGAAAATAGTGCTGCCACTAACGACTAATTTTCTAACGACTGATCTTTCAACTAATTTTTCGATTGGTCGACTAATCTAAATGACTAATAAAAAAAAATCAAGTGTTTGTTTTTTGTTGTGTCCATTTTATTTTTAACTCAACTGAAGGGCCAATACATTAAATGTCACCTGTGCCATAAACAATATAAATAACTTAAATATTACCAAATAAAAAATTACGAAGTGGGATGTTTTCCACATTCCAAAAAAATATTGCGCAGAGTTGCGAAGCTCATTAAGTAAACTGTTCAAAAACATTAGCATATAGACCTATTTAATTACAAAGAAATTGTATTTTTATTACTTTTCACTGCTACTGTATTATTTATGTTTCAAGTCGAAAGCCAGCTAGATACTTTTTCAACCATGTTTCACTAGTTCTCTACTCAGGTCCAAATGAAATGTAGAAAAAAATACACAAGAAAAAATACACAAGAAAATACTAAATCATTTTGTAATGTTGGCTAGTTCAGAGGTGGGAAATAATTTTAGCTTGAGGGCCACATGGAGTTTCTGAAACCAAGTGAAGGGCTGCACACTATAGCTGTGCATGATAAAATACGATATAGGAAATATAATCACCCCGCCTCACACACACACACACCCACAAGTGGCAGAACACTGTATATGACAGCAGATATCTGACAAAATTCAGCACTGGAAAAAAATCTAAATTCTAAAACAAACAGTAAGTGTAGTTGATTTAATTTTCTAAGCTATGAAAGCATTTTCAAACAGTTTGGCTAGTTGGTGTCTTGTAACTGTTGTGCTCTGGAAAATAAACATGAATATTAATGGACCCAGGCAAAGTATTTTGTTTGAAGGGAGTATTTAATATAATGTGTGTTTATATAATCCAGGTTTACTGTAAAGAAAAGAACTGTGTGTATCAATTGAGAAAATTGTACACTGTCTCTCTAATAAGAACATGATTTTACTTTAAAAAGCACTGGAGGGAGAAACAAAAGAATAAAGAACAACACACCAGTGCAACAGACTGTTTAAAAAGCTTGATAGCCAAGTTTAAAAAGCAAGGTACCAAGTAGTCTAGCAGGGAGGTTAATTTAGCTCTGCAAGATTTTTGGGTCCAATTTGCACAACCCGGATGCTGTCAATGAAACATGCCCTGTTAAAACCAGCAATTAATTTGAACGTAGAGCTTCATTCATTAGGATACATTTGCATGCAGGATAGATGTGAAACTCAGCCCCCCCCCATAACCTAATTTGGTTCAGGGTGATGTCCTACCTCATTGCAGGAGTATATTTAAAATTTTTAATTACTGCTTCCTGTCTGTAACGTTTTCAGAAAACAACTAAATCGGAGTCGGTGAGATGTACCCAAATCTGAGATGAACAACTGCTCATTTTTGCAGCAGAACTCCTTGTTTCCAAGAGTACCAACCATTAGTTTCTAGCTTGTAGGTTTCAGGAGATATGACGCTTTGACCCTCTCAAGTGATTTTAACAATCATTCACGGGCCAGATCAAAGTGCCCAGCACGGCAGGCCGTATCCGGCCCGTGTGCCATATGTCCCCCCCACCCGGGCTAGTATATCAAAAGAACCCTGCAGCCTTTGGCTCTGTTTTTAAATAATGACATGGATGTTTACAGAGGTAGCTTATTTAATTCTTCAGACTATAATTGTACCATAAAAATATCTAAAATCATTACATCCCTAGTCCCAGAGTCATGTTTTCCCATCTGGTAACAAGCATGTTTACATAGAATGGGTGGTGTGCACCTTATAACCAATTGCAGACATCGTCAATTTTTCAAAGCCTCATGTCACTCAAGAAGAGCAAACGGTCTTTAGAGAAACATGAAACAACCTGTAGCAACAAAACGCAACGCTATGCAGATGTCCTTTGGAACTGTACGCGCACAACTTTGTGATGTGTTGCACTGGCAACATACGGCTCAAGAAGCTGACAAAGATATTCAGTCCCTCCCCTGATAATCTATATTTTTCATAAATGTACTCATCAGAGAAAAACGGTTTTGTCTGTCTTTAAATCTTGCTTTTCTTAGACTCGTGCACCAAGCTTCACATGATCTAAGTATGGTAATGCCAAGTTCAATAGAGAATTGATTGGACAGTAGGCAGTGCTTTTATTTGTGTTGATCTCTTATCTTGACTATAACCTGCTCCGGAGCAGTTTAGGTGTGCTGCACAAGTTACCATGGTGATGTAGCCCGGCAATAGGTGAACCACCGTTGTGACACTGAAAACACAGGGTTAAACTTGAAGTTGGCTCTCTAACCCCAAATCCTGTTTCATACTGGCCTCTGGTGTGCTAGCTCTGGATTAGAGGAATCACATTTCATCTGCGCTTTCTGAGATATTTGAAGAACCACTGAACAGTGGCTTAAACTTCCTTATAAGGATACTGTGAGTTAAACACCTTTCTGCAAAAATGTGATTTTATTCAGGTTTAATTTGGCTGCTATGTTATAAAAAGAAACAGCTCTTTCAGTGTTCTACCGCTGTCTTAATGTGTTCACTGTTCACCACAGAGCCACACAGCTAAAATGTCTTTAAAATGTCATCTGTGCCTTAAGACACCAATGGCTAGGTTTTTTTAGTCTTACCGGTAATTCTAATCAAAAGATTAGATTACTTGTTCACTCGGCAACTTTTGCAAATCAGTTATGGGCCTGGGCCCAATTCTAACTCTGTATACCTCTCGTATTAGTGATAATTAAAGCCTTCATCAAGAGGTGACCCTTAAACCAGTAAATGCTATATTAGGGCTGGGCGATAGGGCCTGATTTGCATAACACAATACGATATGTACTCCAGAGCTCGTTTGCCTGGCAACACAATCTTATACCGGCAACATGAACTATTTTGGGTAACAACAGACTCCAGTGAATCGTGATTTTTTACATGAGACACCAACAATATATTCAATCATTTTGTGTACAATTTATTTGTTAATGGTTTTAATAATCAGTTGTTACTAAAAACATGTTTAATGTGTCATTTTTGCCATCACATACATTTGTTTCTTTACACACAGTTCAATTGCATTAGGTTACAGTTCACTAGCTTTATAATGAATTATATTATTATATAACACTTTGAAATGAAATGGCGAGTTTGTGTTGCCGGCATTATATAGTGTTGCCAGGCAAACGTGCTCTGGAGTACATATCGTATCGAGATCAGGCCATATCGCCCAGCCCTTATATATATTAACATGCCTGACACTACTTAACTTAAACAATGTGAACAATGCTTCAGGCCAACACTATGCTAATGGTCCATCTAGGGCTAGGCCAAGTCTTAAACCGACCCCTCTACTCCACCCTCAATTCTCCTATTAATGTAGAATTTGGAAATGTGCCATTTCAGGGTTGAAACAAAACAATGGCCTGCTTGTGGGTGCCCAATGAGAGGGTTGGGGAAAATGTGCCATTACATTTTTAAGAAGAATACTGCACAAATACTGTGAAAGGGGTATTAGTTTTATTAAGCAGAAGGGATACGAAGTCTGTGGGTTCAGGAAACACTACCACTTTACTGCAGGGGAAGATTAGCATGGTATGGTGCATAGGCTCTGCATGTAGAACAGGCTGC
>JACXGM010006125.1:10334-33572 GCA_016801145.1 Umbra pygmaea
TATACTGGCTATACTATTCCACAAACAGCAGTTATACTGGCTATACTATTCCACAAACAGCAGTTATACTGGCTATACTATTCCACAAACAGCAGTTATACTGGCTATACTATTCCACAAACAGCAGTTATACTGGCTATACTATTCCACAAACAGCAGTTATACTGGCTATACTATTCCACAAAGCCACCAAATTAATCATCAAACATGGATCAGTCACTTTGAGTTCACTACCACCTTGACTATTAACTTGGTACAGTGGTTGTCAAAGCTGTCCATGTGACTGCTAAGGTTTTTCACAGTTTACTTTTAGTCCTAAAATAGCTGATGCAGATCAGCTGTCATAGGTTTGATTAGAGTTGTTTGGCAAGTCAAATCAATTGTGCTAGTTCTGTAATAGATGAAACCCATGGAAAAGCTGAGGTTTGAGAAGAAAAACACTGCATCTATTTAATTTTGACCAGTTGTCATTTTGTACAAATACATTATCTGAATGACACTTATTTGGGAGAAATGTTGTCAGTAGTTTATGGAATGAAACAAAAGTTAAAATTTTACCCAAACAGACCATGACTTTGCAGTAGTCTTAGTTTTTTCCAGAGTTGTGTACTGAATGAAATGATGTCCCGTAGTTTATATATCAGTGTTAGAGTTGTACCATTCCTTATATTAATTGCAACTTCATGAAATTGTTGCATTTATACATTATTGTGTATTAGTAATGACATAATGTTTTAAGGAACATACACAGTGACTATTTCTTTACTATAGCCTCTACCTCTCCTTCCATAGACATATGTACCGCATGTGAAAGTCCTGATTTACTCCTACTGCAGCTGTCGGACAGGCAATAGGCCTATAAAGGACTTTACTTGCCCAAAGTCTCATACTAGATGACAGTTGTGCTTCTGTCATTTTAAATGTTCTGAGAATGTGGAAGTAAGCTCACTATTGGACACATACCTTTTTAAGTGATTGTATTTCATGATTAGATTAAAAAGCAGTACATGAACACCCACACCTGTGCAGTTAGTTTGTTAATGAGTGCAGGCCGGGGACAAATCAATGGCCTCGCCGACCAGAAGACAGTTGTTTTTAGTTGATTTTCTTAGCTACGCCATTAGCCACAGCTGAAAATATGAGTACCCTTTCTTATTCTCTTGTAGACGCTAAGGTTTACGTTGGTAACCTTGGCACCGGTGCTGGGAAAGGAGAGTTGGAGCGGGCGTTTGGTTATTACGGCCCCTTGAGAACAGTGTGGATTGCCAGGAACCCCCCAGGGTTTGCCTTTGTGGAGTTTGAAGACATCCGGGATGCTGAAGATGCAGTCCGCGGCCTTGACGGCAAGTAAGTTAGACAAAATGGGTGCAAACCTGTCACCTATTTTTTTAATTCAGTTTTTTTACTTCAGAATAGCTCATCCACATGAATCGTGTAGATCTGCATAAAAACATTGAGGGGTGTCTACATCTCATCTAAGTCGTCTGCGAGTAGGCAAAACACTTTCTGTTTGGTGAGTCTATTTCACCCTGTGTAGATTTATTTTCCCCTGTTGGGTCAACCCGTGTCAGACATGCTAGCACGTCTTCTTGTCTGCTCGTGCTGTGGGCTACACTGCTGCTGGATAGACCGTCTCATGTCACACACTCTAAATAACTTTTCTTCTTCAGGCAGCTAATGTAGTTACATAGACAATGATGATCACATTGACAGTAAGCAGTCACTGTAGCTAGGTTTCTTGTAGCTTGCTAAGGTAGCTGGCTAGATTTGTGTTGCACCCTTGAAATAACTCATTCAACATCATCAATGTTGGGCAAACTTTATAAAAAAACTGGTTCAAATAACAAATCAATGAGAAATGTCCTAAATATTACATTTTTACTACACTTAATTCCAATTTGCGTAATAATTTGGAACGAGGTGTATACCGTAATTCCTCAAATAAAAACCGGTAGTCAATTAAACGCCGGGCCTCTAATAGTGGCCGGGGGCGTGGTCAACACGGACAAATAAAGGCTGGTCTTAAATAAAGGCCGGGGGAATATTACGTGTGGATAATCTCCTATAGGTGCCTTTCATATAATGTGCATTCCAGTTAAGCGTAATGTACATTTGTATCACTTTAATAGATTCAACAATATATTCATGCTATTTTCAGATTATAGTACTTCTGCTCCTGCAAACTGCCGCCCTGTAGGTTTTTGTTCCAAACCTAATTTAGCACAAGTGATGCTACTCACTACCCTGAGTTAGCGTTTCAAACATAGATATCCATTATAAAGGCTAGATGACCTAAGGCGGAGTCTCTAACGTCATCACCGGTGGCCATCTTGTCACAGGCAAGCTATGTGGGCTCTATGGTACCTGATGTAAGGTGAGTGATCACAAACACTCTAATCTCGCTGAAATCTTGACGGATTTACAAACGGTTTAGTTTCTTACAAATGTTATTAATGTGG
The DNA here is from genome assembly GCA_016801145.1 of Umbra pygmaea. Lineage (NCBI taxonomy): Eukaryota > Metazoa > Chordata > Actinopteri > Esociformes > Umbridae > Umbra > Umbra pygmaea. Next base: position 12,794 of record JACXGM010006125.1, read on the forward strand.
CTATTATTCTGAAAGCTTTATATATAATATGGCATTTTTTCAAAAAGTATGCAGTTTCAACTACATCTCTGACATTTTTAACAAACCAAACCGTTTGAAAATCGGTAGAAAATAGAGCATGTTATGGTTATTTCAAAGTACATGCACCATTAACACACAATGTTATGAGTAAGCGAGCTGTCTGTGGCAAGATGGCCGCTAGGTGCAGACGTCGACCTCCATTGGCCAGCAGCGCTGACGAGACATCTAGCCTTTATTATGGATATCTATGGTTTCAAACTGGTAGTCGCAACTCGGGTTGGACGGAACATTTACGGAATGCCAGCTCGCGGGAGCAGGAAATAGTATTGCGAAGTATAATTGTCCTACTGGTATTTCAGTCAATGCGGCTGTATGTTTTACTCAGCTTGGTGTTGTTTTTATTAATGTACAGGTAGATTGCAGTAACTACATTGGAAATAACATGGCTCCCATTCAGTGCAAGCGATTGAATCTTCAACAACTATTTTCAACTACATATTGGATTTGGAACGGTTACAAGAAGTGTTGAGATTGCGATAACAACGTAATGCAGCAATAAAAGGCAAACTGGAACAAGGATTTACACAAAAATATAGCCAATTATAGTAATCAAACAGAGGGAATCAGAAATAAAGGCCTGCCCCTAACAAAAGCCTGCTTCAAAAAAAGTCAGGTTGCCTTCTGCAGTAGAGGTAAATAAATGCCCCAGTCTTTATTTGAGGAATTACGGTATCATGATTTGTGCTCAATGTCATCAAAACCACCTGTTTTTAAATGTGGAATTTTTTGGCTAACTAAGTTATGACTGATTCTTTTTGTGATTTTAGAGTATAAACAGCATATTAAACTTTGTTAATTTGTTAAGTACCTACCTGATTACATCTTAATCCAAGTAACACTCTAGCCTAACTACTTCTTCCCATTTATTATAAAAAGAGGGCACTTACATATTGTAATATATTTTACTGGCCATATATTCCAGCTGTAAACTAAGCCAAATGTGCATACTGATGTTTCAGGATAATTAGTGGATCTCGAGTTCGAGTTGAATTGTCTACAGGGATGCCAAGGCGATCACGGTACGAGCGTGCACCCACCAACCGGGCCTTTGACCCCAATGATAAATGCTACGAGTGTGGTGAAAGGGGGCACTACGCTTACGACTGCCATCGCTACAGTCGACGCAGGAGAACCCGGTAAGCCCCTTAAGAAACATCTTTGTGTCAGCTTACTTCATCTTTTGATTGCTTCTTTTTCTAGATTTGTCAGTGCCTTATAACGATTAAAATTGTAGATGAATATATGTAATATCTGGACAAACTGTGACTACATGTTTTGATGCTTTGTCTTTGTCAATTAATCCCTTTTAAAATATGGATTGAATTCTTTTGTTAATGACTCACCTGGTCAAAACATTTCAGGTTTCGCCGTTTGATTGAGTGTCACGTCCTTTACGATTTCTTGAGGCATCTAGCAAATTCGACAGACTCCCCTTCTTCAGCAACTGCCACTCCTAGCTGCACCTTTAAGATTTCATAGAGGGCTGACAATGCACCAGATGATTTGGCTATCAATTTGGGCCCGGGTGTTTTGTAAAGAGGACAACCTGGTGGACCACGGTCCCATCTAGACAAACCACCTCGCATCTATCAAGTCTCAATCAAGCAATTTGGCTGTCAATACGATCCTCGACTTTAGAAATCGAAGAACACGACTAGATGCAGAGGTCGGCTGATAGATACTTCTAGATCGCCTAGAGGGTCGACCGGGCATACTTTGCAAGGTTTATTTCAAGTACCAATCAATGTGTTTCTCATCTCCAATGTAATGTATAACTTGACAGTATAACATTCCTGTCTTCTACTTTTTAGAACTGAAAGGCCGTCTATTAGCTTGATACACTAGCTCCATGAACAGCTAGGTCTGTAGTGACTCATTCTGCCAGTACCAGTGCACGTGTAAGGCTAAGTCCAATGTAATCCCGCTTTTTCTCTCTCTGTCTCGTGTGTTGATTTGAGCCAGTGACAGAGTGCCAGGGCGAATGTTGTTGTCAGTGGCCAGATCAGAAACACAGACTGAGGCAGTAAGCTTGTTACGCTGAGCTTCACCGGCCCTGCCCTAAACACAGTTTTTCTTTCCCTCCCACCCACCTGGACGTGGCTTAGGTCTCGGTCTCACTCCAGGTCCCGTGCAAGGAGGCACTCACGCTCTCGGAGTCACAGCAGGGGGCGTGATAGGAGGTGAGCACTCTTAAGCCCTTACTTATTTAACAAAATAAGGAAACACTAACATTTTGTATGGTCACCTCCAACTGGAACAAATTTAATGCATAGTTACTACAAGGGTCTAGAACCATTTTTCCAAAAAACATTTTTAAATGTATTTTGTTAATGATGGTTGTTTTAAAATGATATATATTACTGTGCAAACTTCTTAGGCACGTTAAAGAAAACAACAACTATAAACCAAAGTCAAAGTTACATCTAGCTGAAATTTTTATTTTTTTACTTCTGCATTAGTGTATCAGTAGAAAAGATCAATTTAGATTTGCAAACATTTATATGCCCAAAAATTAAAATTATTTTTATTTTGTTAAAGAAACATACACTGCTCAAAATAATTAAGGGAACATGCCTTCATCACAGTATAACACCTAGTCAGTTAAACTTCATGGATATCAATCTGTGTAGTTAGGAAGCATACGCGATTATTAAATGAATGTCACCTGTTTTGGTGCAAATGAAAGTGACAAAAGGTGCACTGGAGAGGCAACAGCAAGAGAACAGAAAAGTATCAGGTACCTCGTATTGTAAGATTTGAATACCCCTGGTCTACCAAATATTTGATGATTGAGGTGCTACTCTCAGTGAAAAGCAGTGTCATTTGAGTTTGTGCTTTTGGAAATCATTTTCTACTTCATGTTTTGAAGAACTGATTGTACAATGTGTCACCAAAGATTTGTTTTATTTGTTTCAGTGTCAGCAGCATCCAAATTCAAGGCATTGTGGCTAAATTTAAGACTAGAGGGACTTTAATGCTTTAATGTGGAAATAGTTTTTTAATTGTATCGTGAATGGAAAGTTTTTGCTCATTGGACTTGAATAATTCTGCAGCAGGCTTGAGCCCGGGGCCACCTTAGGTCAGATGGAGTCTCTAATAACTGAGGAGACCAAAGCATCATGAATCATAATGTCTGCACTTGTGTGAAAGCTCCTGTTCTTTATATGCATTGAATTCCTTATTTACTTGTTTTCTATACTTGAACTACATGTGATTTGTATGGCAGTGCTCTTGCCCAGGAAGAATCGTGTACCAATACCGATTTCTAATGTATGAGAGCTAATAGCTTTGTTTTCATGGTCTAGATCAAGATCCTTCTCTCCACACCGCTCTCGTTCTCCCAGAAGATCTAGAAACTATACCCCCAAACGATCAAGGTAAATTGTATTTAAAAGTATTTTCTTGCATTATTTACACTACATAAAAATAGGAACACAACATGCAACAATTTGAAAATAGTGTCCATAATCTATTTAATTTAATTTGACTGCAAACACATAAATGGAAATGTTGGTCACAGATACCATTTTAAAAAAAGGGTATCTAGTGTGATCGCTGCCTCATTTAGCATGCGATATCGTTTTGGGTGAGGTGGTTTGTTTACTGAAATAAGTTATGATGCTGAAATGCAGTTGTGTCAAGACTATGTGGTGAGATAACGAGCACACAGATGCGCTTCCTCAGAAGGAATGTGAAAGTTTGCACACAGTTTTCAGTTGTGCAGAAATAAAGTTTGGTCAGCCAGCCGGGCGGCATGTCTCACAGAAATTCTTATGGACAGGGATGGAAACAAATTTGCACCATACATTCTTTTGTAAATAAGGTGTATGGAATATTCCTGGGTTCTTTTAAACTCTTGAAACAGGATAAATATTTTATATGCATTTACAGAGTATTTTCATTCAGTTTGAAGAATCCACATTGTGGATTCCAGTTTAATCATGGGTAAATTTATAAAATGATTGATGTTGATGCTTTCGCCCACATTATTTCATTTCAGATCTCGATCGAATTCAAGATCCAAATCGAGGTCTAGGTCACTTTCCAAGGCAAGGAGCAGGTGAGAATTGTACAAAATATGTTCTTGCTATTCAAAACTAACGTTTTGTCTAGGTCTGCAACAACGAATCGATGAAATCAATAAAAATCGATTATTAAAATTGTTGGCAACTAATTTTATTATCGATTCGTGGGTCTATCTTGCTGCTCGCTGTGTGGTGAAGCTACGTCTCTTAAAGAAAGAAAAAAACATTTTAAACTGTCTGGCTGAAATCTTCAAAATTAGGAAAGAACTTCACTTTAAATTCAACAAAAATGTTTTATGTGCAAACTCTGTAAAACATAAATGGAATGGTACCGGAGCAAGACTGTAATGAGTGAGCACTTGAAAAGTAAATAGGTTGGAGCGATAAGCAAACGGGACTCCACAGAGTAAGTTACTACATAATGATAGCATGCTTGCGTTTTTAAATGAGGAATATTTCCTCCCACAGCAGGTAGTTCTTATCAAATCCACTTCATTGCACGACAAGTGTATTTTTAATATAGCTGGCTAATTCGTGTTTGTGGTAAAATAATCGTGATTATGATTTTTTCCATAATCGAGCAGCCCCACTTTTACACTGTCCCAAACTTCCAGGCAATGTTGAAGAGGTGTGTCATCTAAGACAGCCCCTCCACACCCAGAGCTTTCAACATTTCTGGACGGATCTCATCAATCCGGGGATTTGCCACTATGGAGTTGTTTGACTACCTCAGAGACTTCCACCAGGGAAATCGATGACAATCCCCCATCATCCTCCAGCTCTGTCTCTAACATAGAGGGCGTATTAGTTGGATTTAGGAGTTCCTCAGTGTGTTTGTTTCACCACCTTATTACCTCTTCCGTTGAGGTCCACCTAGTCCCATCCTTACAGTATACAGCTTGGATGATTCCCTGCTTCCCCCTCCTGAGGTGGCGAACGGTTTTCCAGAAGCACCTTGGTGTCGACGGAAAGTCATTTTCCATGTCTACTTTGAACTTCTCCCACACCTGCTGCTTTGTCTCTTTCACGGCAGTGGCTGCAGCCCTTCGGTACCCTGCAACTGCCTCCGGAGTCCTCTGGGATTGCATATCCCACAAACACTCCTTTACTTGGACGGCTTCCATGACCACCGGTGTCCACCGCGGTGTTCGTGGGTTACCGACTCTTCAGGCACCCAAGACCCTAAGATCACAGCTCCCAACCGCAGCTTTAACAATAGAAGCATTGAACATTGTCCACTTAGTTTCAATGTCCCCAGCCTCAACAGGGATGCACAAAAAGCTCAGCTGTAGGTGTGAGTTGAATGTCTGTTGGAAAGGGGCCTCCTCCAGACTCCTCTTCCTCCGCACTAATTTTGGGCTTTTCCAGGTCTGTCCAGTCTTCCCCCACCCCCTGACCTAACTGGGAGAGAGTCAATAGCAGATTGAATTATTTCTAATAAAAAGGGCCCTTATCTGTTCCAGAAATTTAGGAAAAATTCTGGTGGGATCCTATCGTACCCTGGGGATTTTCCTTTGGCCATACTTTCAAACATCTCTTTAAGCTCATTAAGACACAGGTGCACCCAGTGCAGCAGTATCCTCTGGTGAAAGACAAGGAAGATTAAGATCTTGCAGAAAACTCATTTATTTCTTCTTGTCGAAGTGAACACCAGAGCTATATAATTAAATAGCAAAAAGTGCAAAATTCTGAGTTAATCTGTAAGGGATTAGACATCAGAACACCAGGGTTTCCCGCAGCACTTTGCTGTTAAAGTGGCCGCCTAAACAAGACATCACGGCCGCCACATTAAAAATAAATGTGACGTGTGATGTGTCCGAACAATTTAATGTAATTGCGCTCTGTTTAAATTGAAATGTTGTTTTGCAACCCACCCCCTGACAACAAACCCAACCGGACCACCTTAACTAACACATTTTCTGGGGGGAACCATGAACACCTTGACTGAATTTAATGGACTGTATGTCTGCAAAGTGATCATTGCTACAAATTTTGAGTGCCAACAAATGATTGGGTTTAGCACCATTAATAATATTTCTGCCTGGCCCTGTGGATCAGACATTTTTCTCTGTCTAAGCAATAGATGAAGTTCACGTCTCACAATGTCAAGATTCAGTGCTGTGGAATCTGAGAGAATTTTGTTGGCTATTCTTTAGCAGCGCTAATTTGGTCTCAAGTTCTTTAACCCTAATAAGTTTAGATTTATTCAGATAATAGTAATGTGGAAATGTCCTTAAATAAAACCTTTGACTGCATCCCATAAAATACAAGGATCTTTCACAGAACCACGGTTAATGTCAAGGAATTCTTCCAGTTTAGTCTGAAATCATGTACAAAATGCCTCATTCTTCAAGAGGGTGGTACTGAAACGCCATCTTGTAGCACGATTTAGGGTATCCGTAGAATAATTTTACTAATCACCCATGAATGATCAGAAATTACATTTGCAGAAATTACATTTGGCAGTATCCCAACACTGTACCTAAGAAAACATAGCTTTAGAGACCAAAATATAGTCAATCCTGGAATATGAATATTAGCCTGGCTGAATAGAAAGTAAATTCCCTGGCAGTGGGATTAAAGACACTATGAATCAATCAATCAGACCAAGATCTGAAATGAAATGCTGCAGGTCTGCAGAGGCGAAAGACTGCAAGACAACACTCCGCATAGTTGAACGGTTAATGGCAGGGCAAAAAACAACATTCATGTCAGCACCTAAAAATATGCTAAAATTTGCCATGTCCAATAATGATTTAGTCAAGGAATTAAGACATTTTCAGATCAAACAACGCTGGTGCATAGTTTGACACAAATGCAGCCTTTTTTCCAAAGAACTGTCTGGACACCCTGCCATCCTCCGACCCGTGTGATTCCAACACTGTCATTTGCAGGTTGCCTCTTAATACTACCTAATTGTTTTTCATGTTTGTTTATTAAGGTCTGATTCGGTGGGCAGATCCAAGTCTGGTTCCCCCAAAAGGAGGTATGCAAATATATTGTTCTTCCTATTTTTTTTCTACAAATCCTCTTTTAAACTAAACATTTGAAGTGTTAATAGTGTAGGATCTAATATTCATTAACTCAGGCCACTCGGGTCTTATAAGCACTCCATGCAGGGCATAAAATAAAAATGTTGGTTCACCAGCCACTAGACTTTTTTTTGCTACTGATTCTGAAAAACACCTAAAAGAAAGATGCCCAGGGTTCCTGCTCATTTGCGTGAATGTGCCATAGGCATGCTGCAAGGAGGCATGAGAACTGCAAATGTGGCCAGGGCAATAAATTGATATGTCCATACTGTGAGATGCCTGAGAGAGCGCTACAGGGAGACAGGAAGGATAGCTGATCATCCTCACAGTGGCCGACCACATTTAACAACATCTGCACAGGATTGGTACATTCGAACATCACACCTGCAGGGCTGGTTCAAGATGGCATCTGCCCAATGTATGCTCTATTTTAACTCAAAATCCCTCTATTAGTGCTCAAGACTGCCCGCGATAAGCTGAGAGAGGCTGGACTGAGGGCATGTAGGCCTGTTGTAAGGCAGGTCCTCACCAGACATCACCGGCATCAACGTCGCCTATGGGCACAAACCCACCTTCGCTAGACCAGACAGGACTGGCAAAAAGTGCTCTTTCTGTCACGGTTTTGTCTCACCAGGTGTGATGGTCAGACTTGCGTTCATCATATATGGAATTAGTGTTACACCAGGGCCTGTACTCTGGAGTGGGATTGATTTGGAGGTAGATGGTCACAAGTCAGGAATGTCAGTGTTCTGCCATGGCCAGTAAAGAGCTCGGATCTCAATCCCATTAAGCACTTCTGGTAACTGTTGAATCAGAGGGTGAGGGCTAGGGCCATTCCCCTGAGAAATGTCTGGGCCTTCTTTTCTCATTTCTCGAACATCTTACAGCAAGGACTGGCAAATCTGGTGCAGTCCATTTTGAACCCACCTTTGTTCAGGGACATATTATTCAATTTCTGTTGGTCACATGTTTGTGGAATGTGTTCCGATTATGTCTTAGTTGTTAAATCTTTTTATGTTTATACAAATATTTTCACATGTTAAATTTGCTGAAAAATGACAAAAAAAATCATATTTTGCAGAGTTTATGTATAATACTGATGCTACTTGTAGATTAAAAACATTACACACCTGGCCCAAAATAGGTTGAAAAAAGTGAACAAATGCATCTTTAACCTTTAGGTGTTTTCTGTAACCATCACTAACTAGCATTACCGCAATGACTGGAAGACTTCATAAGCAGAAGTATGTTAAAACTATACATAGGGTAAAAAATGAGTGGCCTTGTACATTTTTTAAGAATTTATATGTACCCATTGAAAGAAATCCGGTTCAAAACTATTAATATAGTATCCTGGTTGGTCAATGAGAGCTCTTTAGCAGTGTTACATTTCTCCAAGCCCATCCCTCAGATTTTACAAAAATCATAAAAAATGTATGCATCAGAAGTTACAGGTCCACTTTGTATAATTTTGCGGAGTGAAAGCAGAACTACTTTCAGTGACCTGCTTCTAGATGCTGTGGAACATGTACAGGTGGATCTCCAAAAATTTGAATGTCATGAAGTTCCGGCATTTAAGTCAAACAGGGACACCGTCATATATTCTAGATTCATTAGACATAAGGTGATCTGTTTCAAGCCTTTTTTGTTTCAATCTTGATGTTTACTAGATTTATTTTAAATGAGCTGTATTTGAAAATATTTGAATAATGGCATTATAATGCAGAAATGGGAACCTGAGAAGAGTTTCCTGAGCCTTTAGTCTCTCAGACTGGTTCAGTTCACACAACCACAATTATGGGGAAGACTTGAATTGACAGCTGTACAGATCTTTCATTGACACACTCCATGAGGAGGCAATCAGCCTGTGGCACTGTTGAGGTGTTCTGGAACCCTGGTTGCTTTGACGGCCTTTAGCTAATCTGTACACTGCCTTCAAAATTATTTTGCAAATTGGAATTAAGTGTGAAACATTAAATATTTAGTTTTTCAATCAAACTCATGGATAGTATTGTGTCTCTGGGCTCTGATCTCAGTGAGCCAATCTCAGACACCTGTGATAAATAGTTTGCCAGGTGAACCCAATTACAGGAAAACTACTTAAGAAGGATTTTCCATGTTATTAAGCAGGCCACAGGTTTCAAGCACTATGGGGGAAAAAGGATCTCTGCTGAGGAAAAGCATCAAATAGTGCATTGCCTTTGACAAGGTGTAAAAACATTAGGTATTTCACGCAAACTTAAGCGTGATCATTGTACTGTAAAGAGATTTGTGGCTGATTCAGAGCACAGATGGGTTTGTGCAAAAAAGGCATAATGAGAGGTTACTGCCAGACAAATTCATTGGATTAAGAGAGCAGCTGCAAAAATGCCATTACAAAGCAGCAAACCGGTATTTAAAGCTGCTGGTGCTTTTGGAATCCCGCGAACCTCAAGGTGAAGGATCATCCAGAGGCTTGCAGTTGTACTATTCGGCCACCCCTAACCAATGCTCACAAGCAGAAACTGTTGCAGTGGGTTGCATATTCGTGCAATCCTGGATGGATGGAGTACTGGATGGTTGGTGGATGTCCACCATGTCCCAATATGGCTGCGATGTCAGCAAGGAAGTTGCAAAGTCATGTTTTGGGACGGAATCATGGGGAGAGAGCTGGTAGGCCCCTTTAGGGTCCCTGAAGGTGTGAAAATGACCTTGGCAAAGTATATAGAGTTTCTGACTGACCACTTTCTTCCATGGTACAAAAATAATAACTTTGCCTTCTGTAGCAAAATCATCTTCATGCATGACAATGCACCATCTATACCTCTGTGTCATTGGCTGCTATGGGTATAAAAGGAGAGAAACTCATGGTATGGCCCCCATCCTCCCCTGACCGCAACCCTACTTTGGAGCATCCTCAAGCAAAAACTCTGAGGGTGGGAGGCAGTTCGCATCAAAACAGCAGCTCTGGGAAGCTGTTCTGACGTCCTGCAAAGATATTCAAGCAGAAGCACTCCATAAACTCTCAAGTTCAATGGATGCAAGAACTGTGAAGATGATATAAAATGAAGGGTCCTATGTTAACATGCCCTGTTAAGATGTGTTTGATTGAAATAGCTTTTGATTTCAGTAAATATGACCTCCTAGTGCTTCAAAATCAACAAAAGACAATGTTCACTTCTTTACAACCTATATAATGTTATGAAACTCTGTTGTGCTTAATAATTTGTAAAAGTGCATTTTGAGTTTTTTATTTTTGAAAAAAATACTGTTCATTGGGTGGATTGATCAATGAAATTTGACTTATACCCTAACACTTGGTGACTTGAAAATTATTCAGACTTTGCATTTGCATAATAATTTGGAACACGGTGTACTGTTGGGTCTGGTGCGTCTCATGGAACCTCAGATTCTCTATGGGGTTCAGATCATGCGAGTTTGCTGACCAATCACAGGATCAGCAAACCCCAGTCATTTTGTCACTGTGGGCAGGTGCCAAGTCCTGCTGGGAAAGGAAATCAGCATCTCCATAAAGCTTGTCAGCAGATGGAAGGATGAAATGCTCTACAATCGCCTGGTAGATGTCTGCATTGACTCTGGACTTCATAAAACACAATGGAGTAACACCATCAGATGACATGGCTCTCCAAAGGCGTCACTGGCTGGAAACTTCATATCCAAGTAACTTGGATTATGTGCCTCTCCACACTCTGGGACCTTGATATCCAAATGAAATGCAAAATGTACTTCTGAAAAGGGGACTTTGGAGCACTAAGCAATGGTCCAGTTATTTTTGTCCTTAGCCCAGGTAAGAAGCTTCTGACATTGTCTCTGGCTTGACACTAGGAATATGACACTTGTAGCCCATTTCCTGGACACGTCTGTGTGTGACGGCTCTTGAAGCACTGACTCCAGCCTCAGTCCACTCCTTGTGAAGCTCTCCCAGGTTCTTGAATCGACTTTGCCTGACAATCCTCTTAGGGCTGTGATCATCCCTGTTTCTTGTGCAACTTTTCCTACCACACTTTTCCCTTCCAGACAACCTTTCATGAAAATGCTTTCATACACCAAACTGTGAACAGCCAGGCCTTTCAGCAATGACCTTCTGTGTCTTAAACTCCTCATGAAGGATGTCAATGAGTGTCTTCTGGACAACTGTCAAGTCAGCAGTCTTCCCCATGATTGTGGTTGTGTGTACTGAACCAGATTGAGAGATCAAAGGCTCAGGATACTCTTCTCAGGTCCACATTTCTGTGTTATAAATTCTTTATTCTAATATTTGGAGATCCTGGATTTTTATTTCCATTAACTGTAAGCTATAATCATCAAGATTGAAACAAAAAAGGCTTTGTAATATGTCCATTTATGTGTAATGAATCAAGAATGTATGAAGCTGTCTTTTTAATTGAAATTAGACTGTAATTACATTTGAGATGTACCTGTATTTTGTGATATCTGCTTTTTCAGATTAGATGGGACAATTACTACTTACAATGTGTGCAGTGCTTTATTTTGTCATTTGAATTGGAGTTTGTCAGTGGGCATGCACCTATCTGTCTTTGGTATAAATTATACATTTTAGGCTGTGCATTTTGTGTAACTCTGCACTGTATAGTGTAGGGAATTGTTATCTCATGTAAAGTTTTTTCTGTTTTTAAAAAATAAAATAGTTTTTACAGTGTTTATAAGCTGGTCACTTAAAGGAGAGTGGGTCAGTTGTTAAGTCTCGAAGTTCTACATATAGCACCTTAAAGAAAGTCTTAGCATCAATAAGTAAACTGGTATGAATAGGTGTTTCGGTCTTTTTAAACTTTCCTAAAACACATGATGAACTTGCACTAAATGCATGGACCAGTACAAGGACTTTGCTTGCTGCTACACTTGTAAGAATATCTTGTAAGAATATGCTCTGAAATGAACATTTTATTTAAATCACAGTTGTTCAAAACCGAAAGCTTCACCTGAAATCAAAAGGTACGTTTCGTTCACTGGTGGGATGTGTATCGAGTTAACCATTGTGTTGTTACAGCATTTGCACTTAAATCACAACAAATAGTTACAAAACGGGAAAACTCAGTTCTTTCTTTCTCTTTTTCAGCCACTCCGCCTCCAGGAGTCCTTGTTGAAGAAACATTTGAAAGAAACAGTTGGAACTTGGAATGGTCTTTGTTTCTTCATGCAGTCATCCATTTGTTACCATGTTCCTTGTTAATGTGTAGGCTGGTTTATTTTCCCTATAGATAATTACAGAATTGTCTAAACAAAGCAATGCAGAATTTGCCGACCCTGTTTGGAATGCTTTTGTGTTTGTGTTTTAGAAATCAATGTTTAATAAAGACAAAGTATATTTGATTTAAACGGCTTGTGAAAGTCTTTAGTTGTGTGTTGTCCTGGGAATAATGATTTTGTGAACACATGTATGGACTGAAGTATTAACATATGAAATGGTTTAATGTGTACGTGATCCCCATTCGTTAATGCTGAAAGCAGCAGCTATTCTTCCTGGTGTCAGGAAAAAAACAGAACACTACATAATCAGAAGGATGAATACTCAACTAGTGTACAAAGGTATAAACTATATATTTAAAATGACCCCATTAAGAATATAGGTACACAGTAAAACAGGCTGTTTCATTCAATTCTGACTTTCGATTCAACCTTGAAAAAAACGTGATAATGTTTTCTACTATACCTATAGAGGGCAATGTTGCACTTGTCAGAATGTGCTTACTGATTTATTTTAATTCTGAAACATGGGACACTGCTCATTTGATCATTTAAATTTAGGAAATTTAGGAAACTGAGGAAAAGCATCAAATAGTGCATTGCCTTTGACAAGGTGTAAAAACATTAGGTATTTCAAGCTGCTGGTGCTTTTGGAATCCCGCGAACCTCAAGGTGAAGGATCATCCAGAGGCTTGCAGTTGTACTATTCGGCCACCCCTAACCAATGCTCACAAGCAGAAACGGTTGCAGTGGGTTGCATATTCAAACAGTCGTGCAATCCTGGATGGATGGAGTACTGGATGGTTGGTGGATGTCCACCATGTCCCAATATGGCTGCGATGTCAGCAAGGAAGTTGCAGAGTCATGTTTTGCGACGGAATCATGGGGAGAGAGCTGGTAGGCCCCTTTAGGGTCCCGGAAGGTGTTAAAATGACCTCTGCAAAGTATATAGAATTTGTGAATGTCCATCTTCCATGGTACAAAAAGAAAAACAGCTATGGGCATAAAAGGAGAGAAACTCATGGTGTGGCCCCCATCCTCCCCTGACCTCCACCCTATTGAGAACCTTTGGAGCATCCTCAAGCAAAAGATATCCGGGTGGGAGGCAGTTCACTTCAAAACAGCAGCTCTGGGAGGCTATTTTGACATCCTGCAAAATAATTCAAACAGAAAATCCCATTTTAAACACAAGTTCAATGGATGCAAGAATTGCAAAGGTGATATCAAAGAAGGGGTCCTATGTTAACATGTAACTTTCCCCTTTTCAGTGAATATGACCTAATGCTGTAAATTCAAGAAATAACCATTTTCAGTTCTTTACAATCTATAAAATGTTTTGAAACAATTATTTGGATTAGTGCACTTAGTTATTTTTTTTTTTTTTTTAATACTGCTTTCATTGGGTGGTTTGTTCAATGGAGTTCGGCTTACAGTAAACCCTAACAGTTGATGACTTAAATTATACTAACTGTCATTTGCGTCGACTATTTAGGTACACCAGTGTAAAATATAATTTGCATAATCCTGTGGAACGCTTTGTAAAAACTATGACCAGGTAAACAGAGATCATAAATAACCATTTAAAGTGATAACTTTTTTACTTATGTTCAATTCACTGTTTAGGTTTGAACTCCCTTTACATGGTTATTATGGTCTAATTGGTAGTTCTGGTGAGAGGGTGAATTCAAATTGTCAAAAAATGCAGACATCTAAATTCATAACACAGCATAGCATGGCTCTATCAATGATATATTCTTAATCTGACACCCTCCCTTGATTTGTTTCCACAAATTGTGAACTTGGAAAAAGAAGTCAGCATTCTTATTTTGACAAAATGAACGAGCCCTCGCAGACCAAACCAAGATCTTGAAGAAGCACGAGCTGGCATTTCCTCCTTTGACAGAGAAAAGTTTGGAACCCATGCAGCTGACTTTTGTTATACGTACTCTACCAAAACACGTTAACCCTCCAAGGTCTTGGGGGACTTTAGTCCGACCTGGGACACAGGTGACTTTTTGGCCTCTAGAAAGGTCATACTTTGACCTACAGTGAAGTGGCTTATGGTTTTGGATTCAGAAGACCCATGGCTACAACATGGATGAATGAAATCCAACGTCCTGGGTAATTTAATTTTATGTTTTATTAAATATTTATCCCAAAAAGCTAAAGAATGTATGTATTTTTTGTTGTTTTTACATGTAAAAGCATGTTATCTATACTGAATAAGGCCCCAGGGGTCCTGGACCAGTGTGCAATGTTTGGAGGCCATACAATCAAGTCAACATCGAAATGCTACAGTCATTTCAAATTAGATTTCTATACGTCTTTAAAACCCAGCTAAATTCCAACTCCAAAATGGTTGTTAAATGCAGGATGATGTCCTACATCATTGTAAATTAGTTAGTAACTTCCTGCCTCTGATATTTTTTAGTCAAAAAGAAAGACCATCGTCAGTTTTGAGGCACGATATCTCCGGCTGTGGGTAATCCACAGAGATGAGACACCACTCATTATTTCATCCAATTCTCCCCTTTCCAACGGTACCAAACTTTAGTTCCTAGCATGTATGGTTCATGAGATAATTGCATAGGATAGGGTTAGTAGGGTTAACTTCCATATTTATGGGTTTTCTTTGTGAAAGAACATTCGTTTTTCACATATTGTTGCCGCTTCACACTCGGCTGCGAACCGATCCAGTGAGTGCTGAAGGTCACAGGCCGATGATGCCATCAGGACCACATCATCTGCAAAAAGCAGCGATGAGATCCTCAGCCCACCGAACTGCAACCCATCCCCACCCCGACTATGCCTCGATATCCTGTCCATAAATACTACAAACAGGATTGGTGACAAAGCGCAGCCCTGGTGGAGACCAACCCTCACATGAAACGAGTCCGACTTACTGCCGAGAACCTGGACACAGCTCTCGCTTTGGTCATACAGAGATTGGATGGCCCTAAGAAGGGACCCCCTCACCCCATCCTCCCGCAGCACCTCCCACAGTATCTCCCGGGGGACCCGGTCATACGCCTTCTCCAAATCCACAAAACACATGTAGACAGGATGGGCATACTCCCAGGCCCCCTCCAGTATCCTTGCGAGAGTAAAGAGCTGATCCGACCAGGACGGAATCCACATTGTTCCTCTTCAACCTGAGGTTCGACTCTGGCCGAACCCTCCTTTCCAGCACCTTAGAGTAGACTTTACCCGGGAGGCTGAGAAGTGTGATACCCCTGTAATTGGCACACACCCTCTGGTCCCCCTTTTTGAACAGGGGAACCACCACCCCAGTCTGCTACTCCTACGGCACTGTCCCAGACTTCCATGCAATGTTGAAGAGGCGTGTCAACCAAGACAGCCCCTCGGCACCCAGAGCTTTCAGCATTTCTGGACGGATCTCATCAATCCCTGGGGCTTTGCCACTCTGGAGTTGTTTGACTACCTCAGTGACTTCCACCAGGGAAATTGACGACAATCCCCCATCATCCTCATGAAGTAGGATTCAGGAGTTCTTCAAAGTGCTCCTTCCACCGTCCTGTTACCTCCTCAGTTGAGGTCAACAGAGTCCCACCCTTACTGTATACAGCTTGGATGGTTCCCCACTTCCCCCTTCTGAGGTGGCGGACGGTTTTCCAGAAGCATTTTGGTGCCGACCGAAAGTCCTTCTCCATCTCTTCTCCGAACTTTTCCCACACCCGCTTCTGGAGTCCCCCGGGATAACATATCCCGGAATGACTCCTTCTTTAGTCGGACAGCTTCCCTGACCACCGGTGTCCACCACGGTGTCCGTGGGTTACCACCCCTTGAGGCACCCAAGACCCTAAGACCACAGCTCCCCACCGCAGCGTCAGCAATGGAGGATTTGAACATTGTCCACTCGGGTTCAATGCCCCCAACCTCCACAGGGATGCACGAAAAGCTCCGCCGGAGGCGTGAGTTGAAAGTCTGTCGGACAGGGGCATCCAGACGTTCCCAATTCACCCGCACTACCCGTTTGGGTTTACCAGGTCTGTCCAGAGTCTTCCCCCACCCCCTGACCCAATTCACCACCAGATGGTGATCGGTTGACAGCTCCGCCCCTCTCTTCACCCGAGTGTCCAAAACATACGGCCTCAGATCAGATGAAACGATTATAAAATCGATCATTGACCTTCGGCCTTGGGTGCTCTGGTACCAAGTACACTTATGAGCATCCCTATGTTCGAACATGGTGTTCGTTAGAGACAATCCATGACTAGCACAGAAGTCCAACAATGAACAACCACTCGGGTTTAGATCAGGGAGGCCGTTCTTCCCAATCACGCCTCTCCATGTGTCTCCATCATTGACCATGTGCGCGTTGAAGTCCCCCAGCAGAACTATGGAATCCCCAACTGGAGCCCCATACAGGACTCCATTCAGGGTCTCCAAGAAGGCCGAATACTCTGAACTCCTGTTTGGTGCATATGCACAAACAACAGAGTTTTCCCCCCAGCAACCCGCAGGCGCAGGGAGGCGACCCTGTCGTCCACCGGGGTAAACTCCAACGTAGCGGCGCTCAGCCGGGGGCTTGTGAGTATCCCCACACCCGCCCGGCGCCTCACACCCTGGGCAACTCCTGAGAAGAAAAGAGTCCAACCCCAAACTAGAAGAATGGTTCCAGAACCGAGACTGTATGTAGAGGTAAGCCCCACCAGATCTAATTGGTAGCGCTCCACCTCCCGCACCAGTTCCGGCTCCTTCCCCCCCAGAGAGGTGACGTTCCACATCCCCAGAGCCAGCCTCTGCCGCCAGGTCTGGTCGGTCGAGGCCCCTGACCTTCACTACCACCCATTTGGCAGCGCACCCGACCCCAGCGGTTCCTCCCACAGGTGGTGGGCCCATGGGATGGAGAGGGAGGTGCCACGTTGCTTCTTCGGGCTGTGCCCGGCCGGGCTCCGTGGCAAACCCGGCCAACAGGCCTGGCTCCAGACGGGGGCCCCGGGCTTCCCCCGGGCAGGGTCTCTCTTCCCCTTTCTCGCTTCTTCATTGGAGTGTTGGTGAACCATTCTTTGTCCGGCCCCTCACCTGAGACCACTTTGCCATGGGAGACCCTACCAGGAGCACAAAACTCCAGACAACACAGCCCTCAGGTTCATAGGGACACAATGAAGGAGTTCAAATACCTTGGGGTCTTGTTCGCGAGTGAGGGAACAATGGAATGGGAGATTGGTCGGACAATCAGCGCAGCGGGGGCGGTATTACACTCATTGTATCGCACCGTTGTGACTAAAAGAGAACGAGATCCAGGGTACAAGCGGCCGAAATGGGTTTCCTCAGGAGGGTGGCGGGCATCTCCCTTAGAGATAGGGTGAGAAGCTCAGTCATCCGTGAGGATCTCAGAGTAGAGCCGCTGCTCCTTTGCGTCGAAAGGAGCAAGTTGAGGTGGTTTGGGCATCTGGTAAGGATGCCCCCTGGGCGCCTCCCTAGGGAGGTGTTCCAGGCACGTCCAGCTGGGAGGAGGCCTCGGGGAAGACCCAGGATTAGGTGGCGAGATTATATCTCCAACCTGGCCTGGGAACGCCTCGGGATTCCCCAGTCAGGGTTGGTTAATGTGGCTCGGAAAAGGGACGTTTGGGGTCCCCTGCTGGAGCTGCTGCACCCGCGACCCGATTCCGGATAAGCGGATGAAGATGGATGGATGGACATATTGTTGCCTAATAATTGGTTCACAATCGTATATCTCACACATTAGCAAGCAGTGTTGGGGGTAACGCGTTCCAGTAATCAGACTACTTTTTTTGGTAAAAAGTAACCTAACGCATTACTTTCACAATTCAAGTAATTAGTTAGTAGTTACATTTATAATGAGTAAATTAGTTACATTTACATTATATTTTCACTTGTTCTGTTTTAAAACACAAGTTAATAATTTATTATCCGTTTTTGTTTTTTAATCCGGATGTTATTAGTGCGCCTCCGCACCAATCAAAAAAGTAGATTTGCACTTACATTGTAATGCGTAATGTGGATTGGAGATTAGCGAAATGGAAGAATAAGTTTTTCTTCTAATATGGCATGTACAATGAGCAGAGGTATGTAATTATCAAGTACATTTTTTAAAACATGCATAATGAAACAAAACACGTCCTATGTGCTTTAACAGGCGATAAGAATCTGCAAAAGGTGTGCAAGGTTTCAAGTAACATGCACTCTGAGTGTGTGTATTTGTGTCAATAAACACATGTTGAGAATGCCTATAATTCTGCCACCATACAGACTCAATATTTCTGGTTCAGGCCTGATCAATGTAATCTCCATGTTTCTCCATTAATTACAGTAGCATTACTAGGAGTCAAATCCCATTGCATATTGTATGTAACTCAAATTTATTTTATCTGTATTTCTTTACTGAGTTAAATGTTGTTATGTACTTAGACATCGAGATGAAATTGGTTTTACATACAAACACTCACACATTCATCAGAAATAGACTGATTATATTGGTAAATTGGATCATGCCCCCCCCCACACACACACACACACACACAAACTAGCAAGGTGAAGCCTCTATCATTCTGTTTTTGAGCAAGACAGTTAACCCTAATTGCTCCCAGGATGTTTCTGTAAATAATTATTCTTTCTTATTCAACTTAACATTAAACTTGATTCAATTTGTTTAAATACTTGGGAATGTTAATAAAGTTATACTTTTGTCCAATGAGTATTGTATGACACTAAACCTAGACACACCAAAAAGCATATGTAAAAAGCATTCGTAAAAAGTAACTTAAATTACTTTTTACTTTCAATAAAGAGTAATGCAGTAACTTAACGTACCATAGTTACATTTTGGAGAAGTAACAAAGTAATGTAACTAGTTACTTTTTTAAGTAAGGTTCGCCAACACTGTTAGCGAGACAGATCCATAACCTCGCATTACCCGACCCTACTCTCCCTGAGTGAGAGAGCTGCCCAATGAGTGAGACAGTAAAATAATTACTTCAAGCGACTTAGGTATGCTACTAAATAGAAAAATTATAGATATAGTTGTAATTTTTCCCCTTGAAGAGCTTGTGAAAGTTGGACAGCTCTGCACTCTGTCCTGTTTTCTGACTACTCACAGTCATCCATTCCACAACAACAATTGTGCATTTATCTTTAATATGTCAGGCATGCAATAAATAATGTGGAGATTTTTGTATAGGACAATATATATTTTCTTATAAATCAAGGTCTGGTAGATGGGTATAAATTAGCCTCTACCTCTCTTTTTTATGGTATGTGCATATTATTAGTGGAATGTCGATATACTGTGATACACTATGGAATAGATTACCAAAACAGGTAGTTATAGGTACTGTGCATACTATCTATATATTATATTATTGTCTATTCTTAAAAAAAGTTGTATAAATGTTTTTTTAATAAATAATAAACATGAACACATTGGCTGTACCCCCTTTAAATTGATGACTTTGGCCTGTCCCACCTCACTGACATTGAACTCCTACATAAAATGTATTCAATAGCATCTTCTAATGAAGCAATTTTAATATAGTGTTGTTCAATTATATGTATTTCAACATTTACAAGTGTTATTTATCTTAATAATTTATTTTTATTATTAAACAGTCATATTAATTTATGTCTCACATTTTACAAGCAAGCCTGTTACCAAAACATCTCCCCCAATATTAAAATGGGACATTACATATATCAGATATCAGAACAGGAATATTAATCATCAATACATTTTATAGATCATGGCCAGGTAAGATCTAAGTACACTCAATTAACTTTCTCTATTCTCACAGAAGTTTTAGAATTGGCTTCCTTTGTCAACATCAAGGATTCAACCCTGTTACCAACATTTTTGTGAGAAAATATATATGAATATAGTTGTACAATAATTTATGGAAAAAATATACTTATCAATAGCTAGCATGCAACATGTGCTCCCAAGCGAGATAACCCATCCTGAGTAATCATCCTTTATGCTAAATCTGCAACCCTGTTACTTAATGTTGGGTAACAGTGTTGCATAGTAGTAACAGGGTTGCTAGAAATTACGGAAAATTTGTATTAATATAAATGTATAACATTTATAGGAATAGCTTTAACAAAATATAAATATTGAAAAGAACAGCTATTATTCATTGACAGTGTGAATAATTTTAGTTAAAAACTAATTGAGCAAATTTAGAGTGTAAATTAGGCTCAGATGGTTGGCTACATTGGGTAATAAGGGTAAGTGGAAAGAGCAATTGCTTATCAAAATTAAAGCCCAAATCACACAGAATCCGTCATTGCATATGCGTAACAACGGAAGTCCAGTCATTTCCAATGAAGGAGTCCGCCAGTGATGCAAAGACGCATAGCGGAATGCGTTGGATTGCGGCTGCGGTGCATTCGGGTTGTTGCATGCATTGGATTTTTCCTACTCGTGCGCTAAAACCAATGCGTTAATCAAACCGG
>JACXGM010006126.1:9474-20948 GCA_016801145.1 Umbra pygmaea
CCCCCCCCCCCCCCCCCCCACCCCATCACAATAACCCTACAACAAACCCAAAAATGACCAAGAGAAATAAGAACCAGCACAGTGTTACAAAACAAAACATACAGTGTACATCAAATTAAATCAACGCCCTTAAAGCCTCAGCATCGTTATTCCAGGCCCGCACAGTCTCCCACTGCCCCCATGGTTCCACGCAGTGCAAAATTGTAAAAGAATAATATCCAGGAAAGAGCGCACTCAATGAAGCCATGGGAGAATTTGCGAAGGCTGCCAATGAAGTGCTAGCATTTTCTTTGCAGCTGTGAGCTGTTTGGTGTCGAAACAGAGATACATACATGGAGAGGCACCTCATACCCACGGTAAAATATAGTGGTGGGTCAGGGATGTTTTGGTGTTGATTTAATTGCAGTGATACAGGGGCACTGGTCAAGATTGAGGGCATAATGAATTCCACCAAGTATCAGGGAATTTTGTCTGACAATCTGGTTGCCTCTGCCAGAAGGCTGGGACTTGGCCCTAGATGCACTAGACAATGACCCAAAACATACCTCAAGATCCACACAGAAATTGTTCTGTGACAACAAAATCTATGTTCTGCCATGGCCATCTCAGTCGCCGGACCTCAATCCAATCGAGTTGAAGAGGGCAGTTGATAAGAGCAAACCCAAGATTTTGAAGGATCTTGAAAGGATCTGCATAGATGAATGTTCCAAAATCCCTCCAAATGTGTTTCTTCATTTTGTCAAACATTACAGGAAGACTCCATGCTGTCATCCTTACCAGAGGGGGTTGCACTAAGTACTAAATAAGGAGTGCCAATAATTATGGAACCTTGATTTTGGTGAAATGTCTTTTGAGTTTGGTTGGTTCCATTACAACATTAATAAAGTTCAGTGTTTCTCACATGGTGATATTTTGAGTTTATGTCTATGATTATATTGCTTATGTAATATTTTTTGATTGCCAGTCAGAGGTGCCAGTCATTTTGGAGCCCACTTTAAATATGGACATTGATGAATGTGTGAGTCAGTCAACTGATAGAAGACGCCACTGGCCTCCACCGACTCCTAGAACATCTTCATCATGCAGACATTAAAAGACAATAGCCTCCGCATTACAGCCTGTTCTGTCCCTTTTTAATACAGCATCAGAATTCGCCACACAGTCAAGTTCATTGCCTAGGACCACTCCCAGGTATTTACAGACAACCCCATGATGGAGAGAGGGGCAGTGGGAGTTCATCTACGCCTCAGGTCCACCACCAGCGCTTTAGTCTTACCGACATTGAGCTGTTGCTGGTTGAGCCCACACCAGTCCATAAAGCAGTCCACAACCAACCTGTATTCACTCTCATCCCCCCTCACTGATGCACCCCACGATTGCGGAGTCAAGAGAGAACTTCTGCGGTTGGCATGACTCTGTGTCATATCGAAGTCAGATGTAAACAGGAAGAAGAGGAAAGGAGACAAAACTGTGCCCTGTTGGGCGCCCGTACTACTCAGCACGGTGTCAGACACACAGTCCTGCAATCATTGTACCCATTACTATTCATATGTAATGTCAGTTTAATTGCATGAAAGGGATTGTTTGATTTAGAATCCTCAAGGAAATGTGTCAATTCAAGCAAAAAACGAACGAACGTTGGCTGTTGAATTTCTCAGTCCCGGACAATACTATAATTTTCCTCAGAGCTAGCCCGGTACGACGCGTTACCCAGCAGGAAGTTTACAGATGGGTACACCCTCCTTACCATGATGGACCCGTAACTGGCCCGGCACGGCCCTGTAGTCGAAAACTGCCAAAACTGTGGCCATCCCCTTAGGTAATCCATGACCCAGGACACTAGCGAGGCATCCGCCTGCATAGCTGCCAGTTTTTTCCAGAGCAGGGCCGGCTGTTTGGTGTTACAGGCATAATAACGTCCTCCACTTCGATCTTAGCCTGGTAGGCAAACTGTATTGGGTCCAGGGAGGGGTGATCCAGGGAATATACTGTAGGGCTGCCAAGACCACTTTTCTTAAAGGTCTTCATGATGTGTGAGGGTGGTCAGAGGGTACACTGCAGTTAAGCTCATTATACCCTGTGATTTTTTTTGCATCCCAGCTCAAACATCTCTGACTTCATTTTTTAAATCTTAGCTTCCTTTCTTCTGAAGATAAACTTCCCCTCTCTGATCTTGACAGAGAACTGTTTCTGTACTCTCCGGAACAATGTTATCCACACAGAACTTGATGTACTATGTCATCCACACAGTGAGACCATTTATGTAGTCTCCATGCAGTTCAATGAGTGCATCCCAGTTTTTTGACTCAAAATAGTCCTGTAGGACAGCTTTATTTTCCTCTGACGATTCCCTAACATTCCTGATGGCGGTAGGGAGGCACTGTACTAGTGGCTTGTACTAGGCTAAAAGATGCACCAGATTGTGATTTGATCTACCCAACGGGGGAACAGCACTGGCATTGTAAACCTCTTTCACGTTGGCATACAGCAAGTCCAAATTTTTCCTCTCTCTGGTGGGGCAGTCCACGAACTAGGTGAATGTAGGGAGGGTCTTTTTAAGGGACTCATGATTGAAGTCCCCTGAGATCACAAAGAATGCATCAGGGTGCTTAGTTTGGAGTCTTGCTGTAACTTAAGACGTCACACGCTGCTATCGCCATCGCAAATAATTATCTGGGAATATGGTATGGATGGAGCCCTTTAACATCATTGACATTAACATCAATTCTGCGGCCAGTTCTGCCGTCGTTTACCTTTTTCTTCTTCTTCTAGTCCGTAGAAATATCAAAGTCGGTAGCCTTTCCTCAGTTGCGTCACCTCTGTTCAGGAGAAGACTACAACTAGTGTCGCGAGCACCAGCATGAGTATAAATAGTTACGGCGCTCCCATGACGTCACTTTGACGCGTGCCATTTCGGGAACAGCTAGTATACTGCAGGCTTTACTTTTACCGCTCTCTAGGTGGTTCCTGTCAGCCCCCATCATCTGAAAGTCATCAGTCGTAACAGCAGACTCAGGGGTGACCTTCTGCAGCCGCCTTTCAGTAAAGCACATTAATCTGCATTCCCGAAACTCAATCATGTTTCTCACCAATCCCGTTAGCTTGTCCATTTATTCTCCAGTTAATCTGGCATTCCCCATTTTAAGGGAGGTAATATACAGCTTATATCTTCTTCCCTCGCTCCATGTAGATTTAATTCTTTGCTTCTGACGACCTAAACAAAACCAAACTAACAAGAAAAGTAAATAAAGATAGTCAAAAGATAGAAAATAAACTTGGCGAGCGGGCTGACGAAACCGTCTGTCATCCTTGACGCGCATTCCTCCAATCAACAACAGCTAAGGGCTGGGTCCAGGCAGTCAACAATGCCTAAATAGAGGTCTAGAACAGGCAAAGATTGTGCTAAAGAACAGCTGTGATTTACATATACCACACCCCCTTTGAGTACTAATCCTAAAATATTTATTTTATACCTGCTCTACACAAACTAACAAGTAGATTGTTTAACATGGCAGTAATTTAACCATCCTAATACACCAGACAGAAGTTGTTGATTGTTTACAAGCTGCGTCGGTTATCTCTTTTGACCTAACATCCAGCCCTTTGCTCTTAGAAAGATACAGGCACCAACACAATCCTCAGCATACATCCATCAATGTCATTGCAGTGATAACAGAGTGCTGCAAAAGCATAGCATCAGCCTACAGGGGTCATAGTTCAACTGCACAGGAAGGAGCTTTACTGTGTAGAATGCAATTAGTGTACCTGTGTCATGATGAGACACTAGCATGACAGGCAATGATACAGGATGTGTGTTTACTACACACTGGACACCATGTCAAACAGTCAAATGTATTTTTGTGTTTAAGCAAAGTTAGTTGATACCTTGGTTAATACTGCATTGTACCTTTGTTTAATTCCTTGACACCTTACATGTATGTGTGTTCCTCCCTTTTAATGTGTTTATGTCTGTGTGTTCTTTTGTGCGTGTGGTACATAATCAGTTTGTGATTGTACTTTGTTTTTGTTGTTGGGAGTGTTGAACAGAACTTCCTGTGCAAGACAATATCTCCCTGCCTCTCTCAGACAGAACATAATTGAAGCAAAGCTCTGCAGCAAAACAAAGCCATCATGACAGACACTTATGAACAACCCCTAAATATAGATCAGGTTTTTGTACTGCAAATTATACAGTACAAACTGTTGGATGTTTACTATGCGCGCGCGCACACACACACACACACACACGCACACACACATAAATGTATCCACATACTGTACACACAAAACCTAACATTGGTATGGATTTTTATTGACCTTGAGAAACTCAGTAAAAGTATTTTTGTCAATGGTCAGATTTTTTTTAGTTTTAGTAGCATATTTAAATGGTTACGCATTTCTCTAGTCTCACTAGACTAGAGCCATGTACAAGGCTTAATTTAAAGATTTTATGTTCCTACAGTATACTAACCACAACAAACACACACATCCTGGACGTGGCTAGAGAATAAATATGCGCACTGTTTCTCTCCCAACATGTTGAGATGTTTAATAGGTGTTTATTTCCACAGGTAAACAGGATATTTTAGATTGTGTTCATTTACACAGGTAAACATGCCAGTATTTGTCAGATTGCGGAGCTCTCATCCTCCAGCAGACCCGTGATCACATCCAGTATGTTTATATTCCTCTACTGTAGTTCACCTGCCTGCCTGTCAGCAGCTCATCTCAACAATCACTTAAACACTCAACTGTTTAAATGACAAGAGCTTATCCACACACAAAGAAACACAAGCAAACAAGCATCCACACACGCACGCACGCATACGCGCGCGCGTGCACGAACACCACAAATTTGCACACCAGCAGACGGTTGCAATGACACACATACGGTTCCCTCCAACAAAAGCTGCCATTGTAGTCCGGCAGCAGAGCCAGGCGTAATCTGCTCGCTGTGGGTATGTGGTTTTGTGGGTGGGTGAGGAGATCAGTCTTCCGGGGGGGCTGAATCAGATCAGATGAAGGAACATTGTTCGAGGACATCATATCTGACATCAAAGGTTTTTCTTTCTACAAGCCTGTGATTTCATTTTGGCTGCTTTTCTCCAAAACATCCAAGACCTGACTAGTGTTTTGTCACTGTGTGTATCTTGTCTTCCCTAATTGTCAGACCCTATAGGACTAAACGTATAGCTCAAAACATCCAAGTCCTGACTAGTGTTTTATCACTGTGTGTATCTTGTGTTCCCTAATTTTCAGACCCTATAGGACAAGACGTATAGCTCAAAACATCCATGTCCTGACTAGTGTTTTATCACTGTGTGTATCTTGTGTTCCCTAATGTTCAGACCCTATAGGACTAGACGTATAGCTCAAAACATTCATGTCCTGACTAGTGTTTTATCACTGTGTGTATCTTGTGTTCTGTAATTGTCAGACCCTATAAGACTAGAGGTATAGCTCAATCCTCATTGGATTTTCAGCTTCATAACGAGTCAATGGCTAAAACGAAAGTGAAACATTCTTGTCCTGAACGGGCGTCATTAATCCTCAGTCTGCCTATAAAATCAAAGAAAATGGCAGTTAAGTGTAACAGCACAACTGACCCGACCCAGATCTATGTTACCTATTGACCCACTCAGTCAGTTCAATAAGTCACTTTGATAGGGAAGTATGTGGGCTAGCTACCGCTGAGTGCGAGAGAAGAAATAAAGAGAGTGGTAGGCAGTGAGGGAGAAAGAGGGGATTTGGAGAGGAAGACGGAGCAGTTCTTTGCTTTCTGAATGCTACCCAGTTGAGATACTTTATTTACTTAACCCTCCATCCAACCCGCACTCACAGCCTGCATGTCAAATATGACTAATATGTGGCAGCCATCTTGAGAGCCAGCGACTGTACTGGACTGATGGTTAGGCATAATGTAGGCTGTGTGCTGTGTGCATACCAGCATAATCGCTAGCCAGCAACTTCCATTCCAAACCCAAAACACACCATTAAAAGAGGGAAAGATGTTTGCAGTCTCAGAATGCATGTATGTATGTACCCACACAGGCACACACACAGACACACACACATAGAGTAATAAACACAGACATGCACACACGCAAATGTAGGAATCACACACATATTATTCTGTCAGCGCTCAGCACACACCCCATGAATCTCTCCTCTGTCTCTAGCCAGGCAGCAGTCTTGACTCCATCTGTCTGACTTGTGGTTAAACAAAGACTAACGTAATATTGGTCTAATGTTGAAAGACTGCTGAAAGGTGCTATATATGTTGTTTTCCTTCTTGTATGTTTTCTTCCTTCATCCCCATGCAGGAATTCAGATAACTCAACATCACCTTTCCACCCCTCAGGAGACTTGAGCAGTTCAAAATTAAATGTCATATTCTGTTAGAAATGTTCATTTCTAACAGAATATGTTCTGACAAGATTTTGTCAGAACATAATCTTCTGACAAGATTTTGTCAACAATTTAAAAAAGGCAAATGATATTATATACGTAAATTATGGAAATATGAAACAAACAAAAAAGTTGTTTTTTCCCGGGTTTTGGTGTCAGGCAAATAATTGAATTTAGTGTTAAATGTCACTTTTTCGATGTCAAATGTCTATATATCCTTCAGGCATACGTTGTTCACCATACAAAGGTTAGCCATTTTACAGAAAATAACCAAAGCCAATTCAGCCAGTAAAAGTGAGTGGGGCATTAGCAGTCTCAGATATTCCCTGATATTACAGCCTAATTAAGTAAAAATTAGCTGGTCAAATTAGCAGGCAGTTGATACACACCCACTACCCCTGGCTCCACCTATTTGGTTCGGTGTTTCCTTCTGCCAGGGGTTTGGTACTACCATTGCCTGTACTGTACATATTTTTTAATATTATTGTAATCATCTATGTTGTTAATATTAGCAATAGCAATGAGATACCACAAAGTTACAGAAACTAATTCCAATGAGCCTGCAGCTTAATTTATATAGCTGTGGTCGAAATTAACAACAAAAAGTCATGACTACTTAGTTGTTACTTAGTCAACTTAGTCAAAACAAAGAAAAAAACTGATACAATGGTTTTGCGAAAAGTGTACAGGAATTACAGAAAAAATCAAAGCACTCAATCCAGCCGCATTCAATTGGCAATTGAATTGCATTGATCAGAAACAGGAAATGGATTACAGGCTTGTTAACATTATGATTTTAATCTGTGAGAATGTGTGTAGCATTCTGATTTTCATTGCCGCTTTCATTATGTGTGTGTGTGTTTGTGTGTGGGCCTGAACCTGCCAGTCCATGTGGTTGAGAAACCACAGATGTAAATCGAGAAGGAAGGATGACGTTTGCCTCATTGTTCCTGTCAGTCATGTCTGGCGTGAGAGTGGGGGGAGTTACTGTTGTCAGAGCGCTCGTCAGTCTTTGATGTTAGGACAAAGAGCCGAGTCCAGATGTAAACCAATGCCTATCAGCCATGTCGTGTCACATAAACCAAAACCACCTTGTTCCAGATGACACACGCCTCTCGTGGCTTTATGGTTGATAGACAACATCAAGATAGTGTCATTACGTAATGCTTAAATGAAAACTCCAGACCCCTAAACACCTCGTGACGTGACTGAAGGTTTTTGGGCAACATACGGTGGCCGATTTGGGAATTCCTGAATGCGCTGAGATGTTTCTTTTGTGACTGTTGTGTCAGAAACATGACCAGCAGAATGATTTTGAGCTGTTTAGGGGTCTGGAATGTTCCTTGAAAACTGTAATTCAATATTGGCTTACTAAGCCAGGAAGTCATACATATTACAATTACACACTGTAGTGTTATGTAGAATATTTGACTGCTAGGTTGTTAGCAAAGTGTGCCATGATGTGGGTTAGTGTTTTCCGCTATTCTAAGCCACTGCCTCTGATGTACTGCTGCAGTATGGGTTCAAACCCCACTCATTATATTTTTCAATAAAACAGAGAAGCCTCCAAACTATTTTTTAAATATGACAGACCTAAACCACAGCTTCATATCCATTTGTTGTTTTGACTCCTAAAACGAACAAGTACGAAACCATCTGCTACAGTGGATGTAATAAGCCAGAAGGTCTCAATTAAGTCAATACAAACATATTTCCAAACCAAAATGTACTAGCTACTGTTTGGCTATTCCTTCAAAAATTAATAAAATAAAAAGATTTTGACTATTCTTACATGTTCAATTGTTAGTTTCTAAATGCTCATATAGAATTAGCCCCAACACTACATAATGTTGCTTCCCATTGCAAGCATATAACTTAGAGCCTGGGAACAAGGTTAACTTATCAACTTCTACACAAATGATCAAATACAAAAACATCAGTCACATAATATTTTCATAGACAACTACAGTAACAGCAAGCTAGCTGCAAATAGGAACTGACACAAGATGATGATTTTTAAATGTAAATTCTTGTTGAAAATTTATTTTTACAAGGCAGATGTACCGCTTCTTCAAAACAATCCCTCCCATTGCAAGTCAAATTGTGATTGGTTGATTAGTCATTCCAAAAATGTGTCTCTAATCGAGATGAATGCTAATGACATACAGTCGTATGCAAAGTTTAGTCACCCCTGACAATTTCCATGATATTCATTTATAAATAACTGGGTGTTTGGATTGGCAATTTCATTTTAAATCAAATAATTGAAGGACACAGCAATATATCAGTAGTAAAATTAGGTTTATTTGATGAATAGAAAATGTGCAATATGCATAGAAATGAAATTAGACAAGTGCATGAATCTGGGCACTCCAACATAAATATCACATCAATATTTAGTTGAGCCTACTTTAGCAGAAATAACAGCCTTTAAGTGCTTCCTATAGCCTGTAATGAGTGTCTGGATTCTGGATGAAGGTATATTCCTCCTTGGAAAACATCTCCAGTTCAGTTAGGTTTAATGGTTGCCGAGCATGGACAGCTTGCTTCAAATCACCCCACATATTTTAAATGATATTCAGGTCTGGGGACTGGGATGGAAATTCCAGAACATTGTACTTGTTCCTCTGCATGAATGCCAGAGAAGATTTTGAGCAGTGATTTGGGTCATTGTCTTGTTGAAATATCCAGCCACGGCGTAACTTCAACTTTGTGACTGATTCCTCTACATTATTCTCAAGTATCTGCTGATATTGAGTGGACTCCATGAGACCTTCAACTTTAACAAGATTCCCAGTAACAGCACTGGCCACACAGCCCCACAGCATGATGAAACCTCCACCAAATTTTACTGTGGGTGGTAAGTGTTTGTCTTGGAATGCTGTGTTCTTTTCCCGCTATGCATCACGCCCCTTGTTATGACCAATCAACTCCATCTTTGTCTCATCAGTCCACAGTACCTTCTTCCAAAATGAAGCTGACTTGTCCAAATGTGCGATTGCATTCTTCACGTGACTTGGCTTCTTGCATCACTCTCCCTTACAGCTTTTCATTGTGCAAAGTGCGCTGAATTGTTGAACGATGCACAGTGACACCATCTGCAGCAAGATGATGTTATAGGTCTTTGGAGGTGGTCTGTGGGCTGTTTTTGACCGTTCTCACCATCCTTCGCCTTTGCCTCTCCAATATTTAACTTGGCCTGCCACTTTTGGCCTTAACAAGAACTGTGCCTGTGGTCTTCCATTTCCTCACTATGTTCCTCACAGTGGATACTGACAGCTTAAATCTCTGCAATACTTTTTTGTAGCCTTCCCCTAAACCATAATGATGAACAATCTTTGTTTTCAGGTCATTTGAGAGTTTTTTTGTGGCCCCCATGTTGCCACTCTTCAGAAGAGAGTCAAAGAGAACATCAACTTGCAATTGGCCACCTTAAATACTTTTCTGCACCTGTCTATGAATTTCAAGGTTTAATTAGCTCACCAAACCAATTGTGCGTTCCAATTAATCGGTGCTAGGTAGTTATAGGTATTCAAATCAACAAAATTACAAGGGTGCCCAGATTTATACACATTTCTAATTTCATTTTGATGCATAATGCACATTTTCTGTTAATACTATGAACCTCATTTCACTATTAAAATATGACTGTCGCCTTCAGTTATTGGATAGATCAAAATGAAAATCCAAACACCCCATTATTTATAAATGAAAATCATGGAGATTGTCAGGGGTGCCTAAACTTTTGCATTTCACTGTAGGTAGGGGCCCTCAATCCAAATCCTGAGGGCTAGATTCAGTCTACCCAGAGACAACCAAAGAAAAAATCTGATTGGATATTCTTAGATATTAACCCTTCTTATACCAACACAAACTGAAGAAATTGAATTAAATACTAGAAAATAATATTATGAAAAATATACATATTGCTACACCCTATTCTGAGGGCGTGGCAGGCCCTGATGCTTCCTCACTGGATAGATGTTACAGATTTTCCACAGTATGAAGTGATATAATACTGTAGTCTGAGATGACATAGTGCTGAAGACTGAGGGGATATAACGCTGTAGTCTGAGATGACATAGTGCTGAAGACTGAGGTGATATAATGCTGTAGGTAGTCCGAAGTGACATTGTACTGTAGTCTGAGGTGACATAGTACTATAGTCTGAGGTGACATAGTATTCCAGTTTGCTGTGACATAGTACTCCAGTTAAGCAGTTAGATTGAACTGTCTGGGGCCTAATTCATCTCTCCCTGATGAATACATGCATGTGAAGAAGCCTCATATTTCACACAAGACTTCTAACCACCGTAGGAATATGATTACTGCTGCCCTAGAAAGCAGGGTAGAAACCGTTTATCACCTGAACAAGCATTACTGTGTCATATTGAACATAAATCACTGTCCTGCACACAAAGCTGACACTTTAGAAAATGTTCTCCTGCACTGACCTCACTTTCTGCTGAAATAGGACAGTTTCTCTCTCTACCTCTCTTGCTTGCTCAGTGTGTCTCTTTCTAGCTGTCTCTAGCTGTCTCTCTGTCTCCTTGTCACCTTGTATCTTGTCACCTTGTATCTTGTCACCTTGTATCCCTCATTCCCTCACTAAAAGACCCACTTAAGAATAGAAAATATCCTAATGTTTTACAAAATGGAAATAAAAAAATACTGAAAGGCCGCACCCCCCCCCCATCCTGTCTCATCCTTGTGTATTTGAGACAGTTATTTTTTTGCCCAGCAAGCCTCCAAATCTCATGTTATTTGCAGAAGGATTAATAACTCATAACAAATGCATGGAAACCCCGTCTGACCACATCTGCTAAAAAGTTTCAAGTTGATATTCATTTACTGAAAGAGTAAGTGTTTCCTCCAGGTCTATCGCCAGGAGGTAACTGAGCCAGGGAGTCCGAAGTTACCCATATGTATGTCATGGGAAGGCACAACTGTGTGTGTGTGTTTCCTTTATTGTGGGCTGTGATTAATGGCTTTGAGAACAAGGCTGAACATACATCATATCACCTTTAATGGTTACACATTTCTGGGGCCATAACTCAAGGTCTTTA
>JACXGM010006127.1:7919-26189 GCA_016801145.1 Umbra pygmaea
CAGAACGCTGCTGACAGTTTGAGACGATGTGCTCTTGCTGGTATTGCGCAATAATACAGACGCCGTCTGCAGTACCCAAACATAACGACATGTATTGAAGATAACAGCCAGGCTTTTCAAGAACGGCAATATGCTATTTTAGCGTTTGTCTCTGACGTATGTACGTACATTATTTATATAGAGTTGACTTAAATCAGCACTTAACTTCAATAATATTGGCAAACAAATGTGATCAAGTAGATAGAAATGTTAAGGTATAAAACAGGGTTGGCTCGCTAGCTAACTTAAACCCGCAGGTGTTTATGCTTAAGGAGATGCTCACTTCCGAAAACGTTTGAACACATTTTCGATTCGCCATAATTTTTCATAAAAATGCCAATATTTGAAATCTACATAGTTGATTTCTCGCATCAAATGTTCTCAGAAGTGAATTTAGTGATGAAATAGTGTAAGAAATTGCAGCAAAACGACTCTGCATTAACCTGCCTATCTCGGCTTCCCGGTCCTTACTCGAATGCCGAAATGAATGCTGGGATATTTCTGCGGTGAAGTTCACACAAGTTACCAACCGATGCATCCTCGGTAAAATGGGCGTGTCAAGAACATTTCCGGGATCTTTAACCGTTCTTGCCAAAATGCAAACTTGTGTATTGGCATAGATATCTAGTCTATATATCTATGGTGTATTGGGACAGTACTTGGGCCACAAAAGATGACGTTTCACAAGAACACAAGAACACAAGTACAGACAAGAACACAGATTGAGAAAGGCCCTAGATGTCCCGTGAAGTGCTTACATCATCATATTGCGACGCTACCGGAAGAGACGTGGCAAAATGTCCGTATATGAAAACATTCGCATTTTCTTGCTTTAGCTTTCTAGAAAATCATCTTCCTTGACCAGAACGTCAGTATCTTTAAACCCGATTCTACCTTAAACCTATATAGAAGAACACTTGTCTGGCAGGTAAAGTTAAGTTTTTCGGCCAAGTAGGCCACAGGAAACGCATATTTTCTTATGAACTACTGTACCTACAGTAGTTAACGTCACTATTCACCCATAGACAGCTGTACGTCAACAGTAATTTATACATTATAAGTGTTGTGTTATGCAGTACTAGTTAATCATTATAGCTAGCTAGTTATTTAATTTGAATAATGAGACGAGTTGCCAGCAACATTACTACAGGTCGGTGTTAAAGATTCCTTTGTGTCACATTCTTCACGAAACATACGTATATACATATGTTATATAGCTAGATATTATACTTTATCTCATTGTAGTTCATTTAAGTTAGTTAACCACTAGACTTCTACAACCTGTTGTTGCTGTAATTGGTTTTAACATAAGGTGAACAGATTTCTAAAATGAAAACCGGAAACATTTCCAATAATGGTAAATATATAATTTAAATATCCAGTGTTGTTCTTAATGAAATAAAAAAGGGACAATTCCGATTTTAAGTATTTAGTTTAACAGGCGTATTGTGATTGAGAAAACAATTATATTGCAGTACAGAAACTCTAGACTACCCGAACTGACCTATCTGTAAAGCCATCCAGTGGTCCTGGTTGTTAGAATAGAATAGAAGCTTCATTTTTTTATTCACTTATTTTTTACTTCTCACGCTCATCTCTGTCCTATCCAATATTTAATAATAAAGTACTATTAGATAAAATACTTTGGTTAACAGATTCCCATTGCTGCCTCACTTTGGTATTTTATCTCGATAACATTGTTTGGAATAATAATCATACAGGCTTTATATCCTATATTTAACTTTCCTGTATCTCCTTCACTCTTCTTTCAATCCACTCGTCCTCCTCTCCTTCCTCTTCACTCTCTAAACAGAAAACATTATGCTAATGTTCACCATGAGAATTACTACTCATTACTACTCACTACTTATTATAATGCCAAACCATTAAAATTATAATCTACAAAAATTATAATATAATTTAATATAATATTTTCAAAAAAGCTCATCCACTGCATGAATATATGTGGACGTTTTTTAAAAATATATCTACCACAGTGACAGCATAAAAGAGATCTACCATGACAGTAGCTGGCTATCTAACCTAGTTAAGTTAGTCTACATTGCTAACGTTCGCTATCATAACCTACTTAAAACTTTAATTTATAACAGATCATCTATGTATGTTAGAAATTGTGACATTATAACATTACTAGCTAGTTTCTCAAATGATTACCTGGCTTGAAAATAAGTTTGTAGTGATGTTGGGGATTCACTTAACATTTGCTGGCTTCTGGCCAATTTTTCCATTTGTTTCTCTAAATTTGTAGTAGAAGTTAATGAAGCTGCTATAGCGAGCAGCCCCCTCTGTTGGACAAAACAAGCATACCACCATTAAGTCAAATGGTAGGCTCTGCTGCCCTGTCTTTAATCTTGCCACCAATTCCACGTAAAAATATTATTTCAATTTAAGGTATGTTTTAACACAGTTAAAAACGGGGACATCTGGTCACCCTATTTTTACAGTACTGTAAGTGTCTCCCGTGACACCTGTACGATATAGCTAGTAGGAAAATGTATGCACTCACCAAGTTAAGGCTGCTAAGTGACTGAAGTGTTGTTTAAGCTGTCACTTCTGTCTGAATCTGTGTCTGCAGCACGAGACAGACCATGGGTCTGTGCAAGTGCCCTAAGAGGAAGGTGACCAACCTGTTCTGCTTTGAACATAGGGTGAATGTTTGTGAGCATTGCCTCGTCTCCAACCACAACAAGGTCAGTGGAGCTCAAATATTCAGTGTTATTATATGAAGCACATGGTAGCTGCCTTTGACACAAACTAAATGTCTTTTCATCTTCTCTCATCACCAGTGTATAGTGCAGTCCTACCTCCAGTGGCTTCAGGATAGTGATTACAATCCTAACTGCAGACTGTGCAATAACCCACTGATCTCCCAGGATACTGTCAGATTGATCTGCTATGGTAACTTTATAAACTTCTTGGATTTTTGATAAGTCAATGCTTAATGTGTTAAAGTATATATTTTTTTAATACATTTATAAAAAAAGTATTTATTTTAAGTGAAACTTGCTTATTTCTGTTATTGTAATCTCTGAAACACAGAAGTAGATCTCTTATAATTTGAACAGTTGCTTCACCTAACTTCTGTGTCCACATTGCTGTAATGAATTGCTATGTCCGGCCTGCCTTGAACAGCGCAAAAAGGAAATGTAATGCCACTGCTGGGAGAGTCTATATAATGCAGACCCTGCCCACGGGAGATTGCTGTTGTTGTAACTGCTACTGTTATTCTAAATCCAAGATCTCTTCCACTGGGCCTGTCTTCATGACCAGGCAGCTCGGTTGCCCTTACACACTGCTCCGGCGGGATACCAGTGTCCCAGCTGCCAAGGTCCAATTTTTCCTCCCTCCAACTTGGCCAGCCCTGTCGCTGACATGCTGAGGGAACAACTGTCTTTAGTCAACTGGGCCAGAGCTGGATTAGGCCTACCTCTGGTGAGGAGCAACACAGCCAGGTTAAACTACAAATTAGAGAGATCTAATATTGCCTTACATTGTACAAATATGTAACAGCGTAACAGATTTTTTTTATCTCATCAGATTGTTTCTTTCAGAGAGTACAAATATTCTAAACTCTGTTACAGTTAGGGATGTTCCGATACCAACATTTTTACTTTGATACCGATACTTGCTTGGGTACCTCATTATCGACACCATGGCAAAGTAACTGATAAAAAAACAATGTGTATTAAGAAAGTGTCAATTTAAAAGTTATTTAAAAATACATAAATATATTTTTCTCTTTTTTTGTTCTTAGTATTGGGCCTAATTGCCCCTATTCTCTGTAATCTAAACACCTGGATTTCCCCCAGGGGTTAATTTCTTATTTTTTTACTCCTTGTAGCTTAGCCATTCAGGTCATGTATATTTGGCTTTCATTTAATATTTCTTCTTGTTATGAAATTGAATTATGAATAATCAAATCAAATCTAAATAACACTAAAAGTGGTAATTTTATAGTAATTTGTTAGTTCCAATTGAAAGAGTTAATTTATGTATTACAAATAATAATTTAGTAGTTGTGCATTTTGTGCATATAGAGAACATGATTGTTTTTCAATAAGCCCGATATTGCCTGATATCCTATGATTATTCACGGGATGGGAACACGTGCATTTGTGGCTGAGGGATGTGATAGTGGACTGCTTTTGTGATGAAACTTCAATGCGTCTTGCCCCATTTGCAAGACAAACTTTGAAACACCTTTGACAAACTGGGGCACTGCAGTGTATTGGGGTTTCCCTTTATCACAAGGCTTGTAAGTGAAGTACTTCCATATTTTACTATGAGCAGCATATTTTACACAATGAGGTGGCCAGTCTCTAGTAGTCTGCTTTTGCTCTCACACATTTCTACACAGACACATTCTCACAGGGCAATAGGCCTCCCACTTAGTCACAGCATTTGTTTTCCAAAGAATTGATGTTGCCAGAAGTTTTGCTCCTTTCGTTCCAATGAAAAGCAAGGTGCTAATTATTTAACGCAATATTTTAATTGTGTGTCGAAATACATAAAATGCTAGTATAGTACCGTTTTGAAACTCTGGTATTGTAGAACTTACTCAAAACTGGTTTACCGCACATCCCTAGTCACAGTCCATCTTTGACACATCACACTGTCTCCACTTCCAGATTGAGGAACCTGTAGAAGCAGTTCAAGACAGCACACAGGATGTCACTGATTATGCAGAATGGTCCACGTTTGATGGTGAGTTGCTGCCTCATTGGTCTGCAATAAGAGAGCCTGTCATCATGACATAATTCTAAGTGAAATGTTGGATACGTTCCTATAAAACAGGAAGGTTGTTAACTGTAATATTTGCCTTACCAAACGTTGCTAGCCCCAGCATCAGAGACCACTGAGGCCTACCCCACCCACTCCTGCACCCCCAACCCAGCCACTGTTCCAGTTTCACCATCAGGACAGGAAGACCATAGGACTCTGCACAACCATGTGGGCATGGTGGCTCAAGAACAGCACTCCTTGGTCAACATGAGCAATGCTACCCCCAGTGACAGCATCACACTACACTCAGGTAAAGGAAGATGAATGGTGCTGTAGTGTACCCACAAAATGTTAATATAGATAAGCTAGTCCAAAATGTAGCCGGATCTTATCCTAGGTGTCATTTTGATAACGCATCAGATATTGCACACATTG
The DNA here is from genome assembly GCA_016801145.1 of Umbra pygmaea. Lineage (NCBI taxonomy): Eukaryota > Metazoa > Chordata > Actinopteri > Esociformes > Umbridae > Umbra > Umbra pygmaea. The sequence goes on from JACXGM010006127.1 coordinate 13,137, forward strand.
ATATGCTATATCTGACCGGATTCTTGAAACTAGGCATTCGACACATTGTACATTTTCAGAAAGGCTTCTTCAATATGTAGACTTTAATTTTAGCTGAATAACAAAGCTGTGTTAGTAAATACATAGAAAGTACTTCAGCGAGCCCAGGAACAACGGCAGAAGCACTGATTTGTTTGTGTTTCCATTGGGTTTCACAACAGCCCTGACTTAGAGAAGTGAGAGAAATTACTCGCATCTAGTACTTACTCAAATTTAAATAATTTGGCCAATGGTATTTGGGCAATTTCATATAGATATAGACTTCACGTCTTACAGACACCATTTTAATTCTGGAAGACAGTGTAACTATTAAACAGCTGTAGGCGGAGTTCCAATCTACCTGGCAAAACATTGAGTGGAGATTTCTCAGAATTACAAGTGACTCAACATTTAATGCATCATAACTTTCCCAATGTTTTGAAATGTTTAATATATCATATTGTAGCTCCAAAGATGCAATTTAAATTTATTTTTGTGACGATAAACATATAGGTCACTTGCTTATATTTGAATATTATTTTTTGCTTCCAGCATCATCCCCAAGGAAGATGTACGACACACGGGACACTGGGCCCAGCTCTGGACACAGTTCTGTTACACAGATCGACTTTGACGATGACAAGTACCGGCGACGACCAGCACTCAGCTGGTTTGCACAGATTCTTAAGTTAGTAATTTAATTATATTAGTAGTCATTTAAAGTCAGTAATCTTTGTGTTTTTATGACAGTACATTTTTTTGTAACACATTACATATAGTCGATCACAAATAGTGCAGTTGTCTAATTTTGGTTGTAAAATGCAGAGAAAATAAACAAAAATACATTTAGCCGACAGTCTGCAACTTCTGTCCAGTGGCCATATAAGTGTTGCTGTCTAGCCAATATAGGTCCCATTAATGTTATGTTATGAATGTGCTGATTTGTACCTGTCATCCACTCACTCTCAAACATGGACATTCATAGCTAATTGAGGTATGATAGAGATTATACTACTATAAACATAACACCATATTACACACCCAGCACAAAATGGAAAGTAAATATGACATTTCAATTGCATGTATCCCGGATTGCATTTTTCACTAATTTTATATTTACAATTATCCATTGCTCTTTTTAAAGTTTATTTTTAAAGTGCTATTGACTGATAGTCACACATTGATTTCTCAAAATTACCATATTGGAATCACATTTTGAGTTTCATCACTGTCATGTCCTGCTTGCCAAAAAATTTATCTGAGGGGATAAAAAACTAAATATTGAAGTGAGTGATTATTAATCTAAATTGCAATGACAACAAACACTCTGTATACAGCTGGTTATATCTATTGGGAGATTTGTTTTCAAGAGAACATAATGCTCTTGTCATTCATGTATCTTCCACATGGGAGACAAATTCCATGTGTAGCTCTTAAAACAGAAATTAATTTGTGTTCTCAGAAACCGAATGGGTTCAAAAAGGACAGGCCTGTCCTGGAAGCAGAGGGTTTTCATGCTCCTTCTGGTCGGAGTTCTGGGATTCTTTACCTTGATCATCATTATGGCTAAACTGGGCCGTGCTTCAGCCGACTCTGACCCGAACTTAGACCCCCTACTAAACCCCAATATCAGGGTGGGCAAAAACTGAGCAGCACCCACCAAGTCCTGGTGAGTGTATTACAAGTCCATCTAAGATGGCAGGACTAGTAAGAATGAGAGGTACCTTCTCTCGTGGATGTCAAATCAAAGGATGGGAGGAGCTTCCTGTCTTTAAGATGATAGCAACCATACACCGTTATCCCCTCTTTGGGATAGTCTACAGATCTACTACTAAGTACTATCCTAAAAAATATAACTGTCTTTGTGTGTCTGCGTGTGTGTCTGTGAACACATGTAAACATTATTAGGCTATTCTTTGCAATGCTTTTAAAGCTATACTATAATAAAAAATAGTATATAGTAGACTGCAATGTTGGAGTTCATGGTAATGGGGATATTTTCACAATTGAAATACTGTATGTTTGACCAACAATATGGCTGCTTCAACTGCTAACAACAGGTGATTTTGAACGGGGCCATTAGTTCTTATTACTTGAGTGTGAGGCTTTTGTTGAACTGCAAGAATGCCATGTATGTCATGCACATGTTGTATAATTTTATGTTGATTGATTACATTTTCACTTCAGTAAATAATACATAGACATTGAATGAAAGATGGTGTAAAAGGAAGATGTTTCTAACCAGTTTTCTTATTCTGTATGCAAGATATGTTCTCTTCTCTGGATCAACAAACTGTACAACATAAATTAAGTGGTTAACCCGGGGCACATTGATTGGTTTAGCATTAAGATAATAAATACAGATTTCCGAAATACACAAGTGCCCTTTACTCAATATTCTCAGAGTAGGGAGTTTACTTTGCGTACAAGAGTACTTTAGTACTTTTCTGAGTAACCCTTGAGTTCACATGTTTTGGGAAGTCCCTACTTAAGACAAATGATCAGATAAAAGGAGTTGTCTATATGACATATACAACAAATAGAGAGTAAGTAAAATATCAATCATGGTCACCGGTAAGATGTGAACTCCGTTTACCTGATCATTTTTGTCTTAAGTTGGGACTTCCCAAAACATGTGAACTCAGAAAAGTACTCAAGTTCTGTTGTATTCAATTAAATTCCCACTGAATAGTCTGTATGTTTTAGAAGGGTGGTTGTACTTTGTAGTATTGGTTATTGAATATGCATTCTGAAGTATTAAGTCCACCAGTAAACTGCTATGAATGTAATTGTTTGGAGGATCCCAACATATTCAAAACTTTCAATGTACTACACAGTTGGACAAAGTATCCATAAAACCAGAATCCATTTGGTCTGATAAGAACCCCGTTCACAACTAATGGCTTAGATTCTACAAATGGTCTGGACTACGGGTATGAACCTTTTAACATGAACTAAATTTGAAAAGGGGTTTGGCATATTGGGCTGTGTCGTTGTGACCCAGGTTTGATCCTGGTCAGGTCATTTACAACTGTGCCCGTAGCCCCATCACGTAGTGGCGTAAATTTGGCTCCCTTGGGTGGAGATTAGCAAGTAGGAGTAACGTATCTTGCCACATACCTCTCCAGTGATTCCTTGTGCGCAGATCTGGCACTTGTGAATTCAGTCATGGAATTATAGGTTGTGAAAGTGTAATTCTCTCAAATACAGCTCTGGAAAATTTAAGAGACTACTGCAAACTGCATTGAATTTGATCAAGAGGGAGATGGATGGTCATAAGACATCAAACAAAGCCAAGCTGCTTGAGAACATCCATCTTCGTCTCGACATTCCAAAGGTTTCCATTGGGTTTGCAGTGGTTGCTTACATTTCTTCCCAAGCTGTTTTGTAATAATTAATCATTTAAAAACAATCCATGAACTAAACATTTTTCCAACATCTTTACAAAAGTGCAGAATTTCCATAATTACAGCTCTATTTGACTTCTTCACAAAGTTTGTTCTGCATGTAAAATATCATAGTTTATCAACTGTAAGGCCACAAAGTTTAATGAAGTTGCGAGGTATGCTTTATTCTGATAGGTGATATATAGTGTGGAACAATAAATTGAGTTCTCAATGTGGTGAAATGCATGTGGAATTTTGGTAAAGAAATTGTAGTAGTGCTACAGGCACAATGCATAAAGCAGTATTTTGCCCCAGAACACATTCCTATTGTAAAATTAAATAATACAAAAGTATTGCAACAATATGTTGTGACATTTGAGTTAGAAAGGAGCATTTTCAATATGTTGACAAAATCTGTTAAGACTACTGTACAAGATCCCAAAATGCGATGCTGTGGTAGGCAGGTACTGGCTTGCTAAATCTAGTTATGCTTCAGTAGCGTATCGACACGAGTACCAAAATCTTTCCAGCATGTGAAGTAGTTTATATAGTTGTAAAATCAAATATGCTGGTTGGTCTGTCTGTTTATCCTAAATTGATAGTGGAATATTTACCTAAAGGTTAACTGTAAACTTGTCAGACAAGGCAACACATTTGTGTTGGAAGATGGGTGACATTAATTTCAGTCATGGTAAATAGAGGAAGAAAGTATACTAGTAACTAATTTTTCACTAAGATATAGACAGTTTTTCTACACCCATATTATACCCATATAGCATCTCATCATCTAGAAGTGCCTCATAAATCCGAACCCTCTTCCTACCACAATATGTTGCTATGATATATGCCTCACTTCCACATGGTCAACAGCCGAATTATTAAATATAGTTTTTATTGTTTGAATAATTAACAATTTTCAGTCTAAATGTTAAGAACATTGGTGTTTTTCACATCCATACTCCATAGTGCATATGTACAGTGATGGGCCATTTACAAAATAATGTATTGATGGGACCTAGAATGTGAATCATGAAATATTGTATTTTTGCAAGTCATGTATTCATGTAATTGATTACTTGTTTTACACTACCCTAATCAGTTTGCTGTTCTTGTGAATATTTACACTTTAAATATTGAATGAACCACATCTTGCTTGCTGATGCTTACTTTGCAAAAGCCTGATTTCTCAATGTAAGAAGATACAATGTTCCAAGAAGTATGTGCTTTTACTAACCCTTTTTTGTGTAGCTGTACAATTCAGAATTCTCAATTCAGGTGTTAAGGGACAGGGTTCACTAACTTTTGTACATGCAATGTTCACTTAAGAATTTTTTATTTCAATGTCTTGATGTTCTTGAGCAAAGGTGATATGTATTACAAGTATAAATACTTCAGTTTGAAACCAAGCATATACCCCTCAAACCACAAACGACCAATGCTCGTAGTTAAGTTCAAAACTAGGGAAGAAAGAGAAAATAACGTGCTCATATGAAACATTTAAATCAAGCATAAATCAAATAAACTTTGAACAAACATATTTTCATAAACATACTGAATGACACCATGGCAAAAAATGCTGTATTTGGGTGATCTTCTTTGAGTGAATACGCTGCGCCCATCAGTGACCAGTATACACTCAGCACATGAAACAGCTGTTGGTACATGAGAAAAGTCAGAGGTCGTTTTTATATTGACTTGAAATCACTACCCAGACATACTACATCCATGGCCATGAGTGATAAGGAACGAATGAAAATCCCACCATTACTGTCCTTATCTGGTTCTCGATTGGACTTTCCATGTGATCGAGGTAAAACTCTAGGAGGGTATCAACTACCAGGAGACCTAGCAACAAGATGAAGCCTAGCAAGGACAGGAACGTGTACAGCCCACTGCTTGAGACAGTTAGGGTGTCCATTGGACAAAACGTGATTCCTTGCTAAAAAGAGAACAATAAAAACATTTTCTGTGATTAAGTGTAAAATAAGAATCGTCAATATTTGAAACTATGATAACGAATGTCGTGATTTTGTATATCAAGCACCGTGTTCAGACATATCGCATGTGTTTGATGATTGGTGTGCAAAAGGATTATCGCAAAATTCTTTACTTTCCGAGGCGGGTAATCAGTTCTCGCCATTTCCGATATGTTCTCTTCCTGGACTTTTTCCTTGAAATTATTTGTAGCTAACTTTTGTTAAATACATCCAAAGAGGCTACATTCTTACACAGTGAACAGTGAAGTTGAAAACATATTCATGGTTTTCAAATGTGACATGACATCATGGAAACCTCAATTTTTGACCAATAGGTAGAGGTGTAATTAGACCACTCAAACAATGGAAATGTCATGGCAACACATGGTGTGGGAAACTTGAATCTTCTCCCCTGACTCCAAAAAATATTAGCAGTATGTTTTTTTTTCAATTCAATTCAAATTGGCTTTATTGCTTAATTGCCATGAAAAGTTTTGTAACAATGTTGCCAAAGCATCAACGTTTAAATCGGGCTTTAGGCTTTAAGAACTACGTACTGGAAGCACTGTCAATGACGTCGTATGTTTGGTATAATTATAAAACCTTAATAGCGCAAATGTCAATGTATTGCAAAGTCCATTGTTGGGCAGTAGTGTCGCTAATTAGACTACATTTTTTCAGTAGCGTGTTGGTAGCGTTGCTTTTACAATAGTAAAGCTATTTTATTGATCAAGTAGGCTACAGTAGTGCGGTAGCGTCCACATGCTACATTTTCCCAAGCATTTATGAAGCTCAAGTCTGAAATACAACTGCTAAGGTTCAGCATTAATAAGTGACGCTACCGCCATACTCGGACCTGTAGATGCGTGTAGCCGAATAGTGATGTGCGAATCCTGAACGATTCGTTCGTATCCCGTTTCAAACAGATTGTGCAGGTGAAGTCGCGCAGAGTGCGGTCTAGAGAGCACAGGGCGAGCATCCGGTTTGGCAAAGTGATTTGAGACACCTCTCACTTGATTTATTACCTCAGTAAACATTTTCAAAATGAGTATATGGTCTCAATCACGAGATTTAAGCCTTCAGCAATACATAATGATGTTAATTTTTTTAATATGGTCTCGTTGATTTAAAAAATGGGCGATAAAGCAAAGGGGCGTTTAGGGCGTGGCTATGGTGTTTGGTTGTACGACAAGACCACTCAAAGGAGTTTGCAGTTCAGTTTTTCCAGTAAGTAACGTTACATTTTGTTTTACATTTTGTTTTAATACTGTTATTCGTTACCCATCGTTAGCGTCCCAATTAATATCAGTTAGCTAGCTAGATTACTCCTCCCTCTCATCTAAAATCATCACATCTGCAACCAAGATATCTGTGCCATTACACATCACACTCCACCAAGATGGTGGCAATTTCAGTAGATTTACTCACTAACATTGTTGTAGAAACACAATAAGTATGGAAACCAATATAATCCACTGCTTGCCTGTTTGTCTAGTATATTAACACTGGTATCCCATATTCGAGATTCAGTATGCAGGGATGTACTGGGAACAAAAAAATCATCCTGAGACTTTGGGATGGAGTGGCCGCAGGGTGCGTTGGCACACGCACGCTATATCTGTGCCTCCCCACATCCGTCATTCACCTTCTCGGCTTCTCTGTGTTTCTCTAAATGTAGAGATGACCATGGAGCTTTCTCTCTCTATTTCGCAGGACTGTAACTGGCCAACCGGCAGACAAATTAAAATATGATGGCCCATTCGGCCCAGGAATGGACCGGCCGTTCGGGAAAACTCCCGAACCTCGCGATGGCCAGTCCGCCCCTGCCTGGAACCATTCTTTTTTTGATTCTGTAATTCTTCAAGAGACAAACAAACTGTTCAAAGGCAAAATCCATATCCAAGACACCACATGGCTTGTCTTCATAGTGTACCAGCAACTCCTCCAACACTCTCTGGATCCTCATAATTTTGAAGCGACAATAAAAACATTTGTGCAATTATTGTAGGATCAGGACAGGAATGTCACCAGACCCGGGCTTTTGGGGCTGTAGCCACAGTTATTTTTTGTCAGCCCCAAATGTTCTGCAAGCTGACAAACACAGCGATGCAATCAACATTTTCAAGTGAGCAAACAGTGCTTTGTTAATGTAGACTTCTGCATGCGCTGTTTCAGTTGCGCACTAGCAGGAGAGATCATCCATATCCCTTAATGAAACTTAACAGGCACTGCGTTGTTGAAGTTGAAACTAGTAGGCAGTTTTGAATTTTGTTTCTAAAATTGTAGAACTTTGTTCATTCTTCTAGAGGACAAGCAAGAGAAAAAGATCTGTCTTGTTTTTCTGGACTAAGCCACACTATTGCCTAGCCTGGAAAAATCCAGACCCAAATCCTATAAATTAAGGGTCTGGCATCGAGTAATGAAAATGACCCAACTCGAGGGGATTTAAAAATGAATTTGAAAATCTCACTGTAAGCAATTGGATAACACTACGACCAATCACCAGTGGGTTTTTGCTGAGCCCCTATGGCTAAGCCCCATACGTTTAGCTACCAGCGAAGCTAACTGGTAGACTTAAAAAGGAACGATTTGAGCGCCGTCTTCTGTTCCTCTTTTAGACTAAAAGCCAAGTCTAACTCGTTAATTGTAGCAGCCAAAGCGGTTTCAAACAACAGAATTTCATCCATAGCAATCTTACAATGTTTACTAATGACTTTGAGGTCGCAGCGCTGTCGTCATCTGTTTAACCCACCTCTGGCCCGCCTATATCAGAATCACCAATGTTATTGATGCAGCTCGGCTACAAGGGCATAGTTACTGAGCAGCGTTACTCTGTGCCAGAGTAACTCGCTGAGCAAAATCAAATTGTGCTCTCGTGAGAACTCTGGATTTCCAGGGTAACTATAGCCTGGGGGATCGGTCAAAGTACACAGTTGTCTGCTTATGGTTAGGGACTGTCAATCATTTACATGTCTCAAAGTAATTTATTTCATATAATGCCTACATTTAAACAAACTTATCCCCAACACTAATATAGTCCTTTGAATAATAACACTTTTGTAGATAATCCCACAAAATGATTTAGAGGTAAATTGAAGACGTTTCATATTTTGAATACATTGTAAATGTATTTCAGTGAAGTTAAATCTATATATTGGTTTTAATGCACAATTAGGAAAGCCTTAAGAATTTTTTTTGGTGAAAACCACTTTAAATCGGGTCACTTTATTGAATGTAGTGTGTCTGAGGGTCAGCATGTGGGTTTTGTAAGGGCCAGCATGAGGGACAAGATCTACAAAGTTATCCATTCACTTTAGCTAGGCTACTGTAGCCTTTATACTGTATGAGTCATATCAATCATTTTATCATGCCACTGTCAAAACAAAGCATTGCACCATGTTGCTAACGTCAACGTTAACCGCTTTCACACACACACAATATAAAATATATGATGATAAATGTAAAATTCAATACACAATACACTATTATTTACATGATTACCACTGAAAGAACTGCTATTAACTGTACATTCACTATGTTTGGAGGAAAAGTATGCAAGGCTGTTGATTGGAAGTTCTTCAAGAGGCTCTTTCGCGGTTGTGCCTTCGACTACAGTTCAGGGAGAACAAGTATTTGATACACTGCCAATTTTGCAGGTTTTCCTACTTACAAAGCATGTAGACCTCTGTAATTTTCATCATAGGTACACTTCAACTGTGAGAGACGGAATCTGAAACTAAAATCCAGAATATGACATTGTATGATTTTTTAATAATTAATTTGTATTTTATTGCATGACATAAGTATTTGATCACCTACCAACCAGTAAGAATTCCAGCTCTCACAGACCTGTTAGTTAGCCCTCCTGTTCTCCGCTCATTACCTGTATTAACTGCACCTGTTTGAACTTGTTACCTGTATAAACGACACCTGTCCACACACTGAATCAAACAGACTCTAACCTCTCCACAATGGTCAAGACCAGAGCGCTATGTAAAAACATCAGGGATAAAATTGTAGACCTGCACAAGGCTGAGATGGGCTACAGGACAATAAGCAAGCAGCTTGGTGAGAAGGCAACAACTGTTGGCACAATTATTAGAAAATGGAAGAAGTTCAAGATGACGGTCAATCTCCCTCGGTCTGGGGCTCCAAGCAAGATCTCACCTTGTGGGGCATCAATGATCATGAGGAAGGTGAGGGATCAGCCCAGAACTACACGGCAGGACGTGGTCAATAATCTAAAGAGAGCTGGGACCGCAGTCTCAATGAAAACCAGTAACAGTAACACACTACGCCATCATGGATTTAAATCCTACAGCGCACGCAAGGTCCCCCTGCTCAAGCCAGCGCATGTCCAGGCCCGTCTGAAGTTTGCCAATGACCATCTTGATGCTCCAGACGAGGAATGGGAGAAGGCCATGTGGTCTGATGAGACAAAAGTAGAGCTTTATGGGCCAAACGCCACTCGCCGTGTTTGGAGGAAGAAGAAGGATGAGTACAACCCCAAGAACACCATCCCAACTGTAAAGCATGGAGGTGGATTATTGTTTGGGGATGCTTTTCTGCAAAGGGGACAGGATGACTGCACCGTATTGAGGGATGGATGGGGCCATGTATCGTGAGATCTTGGCCAACAACCTCCTTCCCTCAGTAAGAGCATTGAAGATGAGTCGTGGCTGGGTTTTTCAGCATAACAATGACCCAAAACAACTAAGGAGTAAGAAGCATCTCAAGGTCCTGGAGTGGCCTAGCCACTGAACCCAATAGAACATCTTTGGAGGGAGCTGAAAGTCTGTATTGCCCAGCGACAGCCACGAAACCTGAAGGATCTGGAGAAGGTCTCTATGGAGGAGTGGGCCAAAATTCCTGCTGCAGTGTGTGCAAACCTGGTCAAGAACTACAGGTTACATATGATCTCTGTAATGCAATAAAATGCTAATTCATTATTTAAAAATCATACAATGTGATTTTCTGGATTTTTGGATTCCGTCTCTCACAGTTGAAGTGTACCTATGATGAAAATTACAGACCTCTTCATGCTTTGTAAGTAGGAAAACCTGCAGAATCAACAGTGTATCAAATACTTGTTCTCCCCACTGTATATTATTCAGTGGTGCACAGTGGTTTATGGTAGTGGTTCCCAACCCTCTCCTCGAGTACCCCCAGCCATGCCACAGTTTAGCTGTAGCCCTGAACTAGCACACCAGATTCACTAATCAAGGACTTGTTCATAAGTAGACAAGTTAAATCAGGTGTGCTAGCTCAGAGGTAGTTCAAATACAAGGACTGTCTGGAGGTACTCCAGGAGAGGGTTGGGAACCACTGGTTCAGGTGAGAAAGGTGACTCGGATCAAAAGACCAAATTTCTGGTCCAATCAAAAGAGGTGGTCTCGGTCCGGACCAAACTGAACCATGGTTCGGTTCGTTTGCATTATGAAAACACCTTTTGGATAGTCTGGATTTTCGTACTAATTACAGGGAGCATGCCCTTCTACTGACCAATCAAAGGGAGACGCAACACACGTACGTGGTGACGACACGGCGTAGGTACGTCATGGAAAGTTCGCTACTAAAATCTCTATGTGAAACCAAAAGGAACGGGATTAAATGTATAGAATGTAAGTAAACACAAACATTGGTTCGGACCTTGGTCCGGACTTTTAGGTGTGAAAACGCCCTTAAACTGCAGTGATCAAGACTGTTGGTTATTGTTCTTTAATCAATGTTGGTTGTGATTGCTATGGAAATATTATATTATAATTGTAGTATATTTTTGCTCTACATTCTAGACGACCAAAAGGTTTTGTGCTGTGATGCATGTGTTTTGGTTCCAGTTATTTTGATAGTCGTATCTTTAATTAAGAGTTTGTTCTGCTTGAGTACAAGATACATTTTTTAGTAAATACTCATTCATCCGTTCTACATATGCCTCCTGTTTCCACAAACCAATGCTTATGACACACCTTCAGAGGTCTAGTGGAGTACATGCCTCAACAAGTCAAGGCTGTTTTGTCAGCAAAAGCACTTTCAACGCACTTTCTTAAAGCAGTAAGTGAGTCTTCTGACCCTGCAATTCGGTCTTCGGCATTGTTTTGTCACAGGTGTGAGTCACTGCATGTTCAAAGAATGAAACTTGATTGGTTAATTAGATGGTCATGTGATGTTCGTTATTATTGGTCAATTTGTTTGATAACAACATATTTTTAAGAGATGGTAAAGACGTTGTCAGGAAAGGAGTTGCTCTATTTAGATGTTTGCTAGTGATAATGTAACATAGTAATGGGCAAAACGAGGCTTTTCGAAACATTGAGACAATTGAAACATCGAGGCTTTTGAAACGCTCTAAACCGTTACTCGACAGTGACATCTGCATGACATCGCAGTGCTACGTGAGCTGAGCTGTGACTTGGAATCTCCCATGGCAAGACGTTTTGAGATCATTCATGCAGATCAATGAGCAAGTCCTACAGCTGGCGATGCGAACTAAAATCAAACACAATTTGCTTATAGTTCAGCTCACGTAGCAAGGAGTTTGTGGTTCGACTGGTCGAGTCTGTTTTCCAAAGATGGCGCCTGGCTGTATACGCTAATGGTACTGTCTTTTAAACTATATTTTTAATAAACTGTCTGTACTCTTACAAAGTTTTCAATGCTTTGCATACGGTTTGCATGTAGGGACCATCATTATGCTACCATGGAAGTGTGGTGCTATTTTGAGCCTTGTTAGTTGTGTAAAATAGTGATTTCTTTTTACTTCATCCATGCCCTCACAACTAGCGTTATAAGTTAATTATCAGTTTGCACTAAAACTGGGCACATTCGATTAGCATGAAAACATATCCCAGAGAACGGTCGACTCAGTACCAATGTGTTATTAACCCCCACGTTCATTTTGCGCCGGAATTGTCCTTTAAGGTTAAATTCACCAGGGTTAGACAGACTGGACTGAACGATTCACATCCCTCATCACAAACTGCATAGTTTCGAAACACATGTTGATAATTGTAATTTGTCAACACTGTGGGTTATTGAATGAAATAGAACTGTTTGAGACAATAAACTCTTTCCTAACATAATGTCATACAATCATGTTGATTTGGAATATTTCCAAAACATCAAACTTATGGGAAACACTGAGACTAGGAATAAAACTCTTCAGGCAAAATGTATGTCTCAAAAGTGTGAAATTGCTATTTTGCTTTTGGAAATAGCTAAGTTTGCGTGAGTGGATTTGTAGTGACGGCTTTTGTGTTGTTGGTACCCATAATGGTGCAATAGTTGGAGATAGTGGAGTACATTGAAATTTACTGGATTTGTGTTATGAAGATATGAAGTAGTGCATGTGCAATAACCTATGAGGGGGAAGGTATTGTCTTTACAGGTTTTAATTTAGAATGAATTTTTCCACATTGCCAGGGCTCAGGTGATTCTTTTTTTTACTGTAGTGTACTTCCATAAACAAGATGGCTGCACACATTTTAGACTTTTACTACAACACCGTTGGCACAGCACGTTTCAGACTTTTACTACAACACCGTTGACACAGCACGTTTTAGACTTTTACTACAACACCGTTGACACAGCACGTTTTAGACTTTCACTACAACACCGTTGACACAGCACATTTTAGACTTTTACTACAACACCGTTGACACAGCACGTTTTAGACT
>JACXGM010006128.1:0-33470 GCA_016801145.1 Umbra pygmaea
TTGGATTACTCTACCATTTAATATCCCTAGATGTACTTTAGCCATCCAGCTATTCCGTTTTGTCCTATGCCTGCTTGTTTGGATAACTGCCTGTGGATATACTCTGTACCTGTTCCTATGGAAGGTCAAACAGGTCAATAAATAACATTGTGCTATTTGACATTGTTTTGAGTATTTACTCAGTACAGACATTACACACTCAGCAATTTAGCAGACTTATTCATACCTATATAAGCCACTTACAAATTACACTCATAGGAAGTTCTTGTCACGTCTCCCTGTCCTTGGGCTCCCCCTGTTGGTCACCGGCATTCTGACACCGCTACCTGCTCCCTCATTACCTGTGCACACCTGTTTTGAATCCAGTCATTAGTGTGTGTATATAGACTGTGTTAAGTTCATTCTTCTTTGTGAGTGATTGTCCTAACTGTGTTGTTGTTCATTTCTATGATCAATATAAGTCTTTTTGCTACAGGCTTACTTTACAGCATAGAGAGTTATTTTTGGGTTACTGTTCCCACTCCTATTTTTGATGGCTGTTGGTAGCATCCTTTCAAACTACTGAATAAATCATGGTTCCCATCCTGCATTTGGCTCCTGCATCCTACCTCCATATCATTACAGAATCACTCACTCTTTGTACATCGAGTCAGCAGGACGGGCCAGGCTGGGAAGCATGTCTGGACATATCCAAGAACATAAAGACATGCTGGCCGGTCTTGGCTCAGGGATGGAGCACATCGTGAAATTGGTGCCCTCCTACCACCAGCACTCCCAGCTCCCACGGGCACTCCAGGGTCTGTCTATCTTTCATTGTCCAGGGACTTCGACGGGGCCATGTCCCATTGCCAGGGTTTCTTACTACAACTGGAGCTGTACTTTTCAAAGTCAGCCCTCTTGGCGACAGGATGACACAGGGTAGACGTCTAGATCTCTTGCCTTATATGGCGGGCCAGAATGGCGCAGGAGTTTGAAATTGGAATTCAGCACCCTCGCCGCTGGGTCAGGATGGAATGATCTAGCGCTGAGGACCACTTACGGTTTAGCCTGCAGGAGGATGGCCCGTCACAACACCACTGGCTGGACAGCTTCCTTGAAGTGCGTGGGCACTGAACCCGTGACTATCATGATGTAGATTGTCTTGCACTGCAGCGACTAAGCCAACTACACCATGTAGACCCCCCGAACAAATTATGTTTTGTGTCATAGACGGCCCTGCTTTCTCCATAGTGCTAGGGCTGCCCTGGCTGTCTATGCATAACCCCTCTATCTTTTGGTCCTGTAGTGTCTGGGAAGATGTGTTCCAGTTTTGCTGAGGGCCACCACGGTGCCCCCACCAGTCCCATTCTTATTGAATATTCGAACCTAGCTCATGTCTTCTCTAAAGTCAAGGCATCTAAATTACCACACCCATCGGCCCTGAGATTGTGCTATAGATCTCCTACCAGGTTCCGTACAGCCCAGGGGTCATATGTATCCACCGTCATATAATGAGACTGAGGCCATAGAAACATACAGAGCAAAAAGTCCAGTGTTAAAATAACACTCTCAGTCCGGTGGAGCTGTATAAACACTGAGAGTGTTAATTTAACACTTAGGGTGTTGATTTAACAACAGACTTTTTGCTGTGTACGTCACGGAATCACTACAACGGGGATACATACGGACCCCCACTACACCTGCCCCCTCAAGCTTCTTTTTCGTAAAGAAGAAAAAGGTGTGTGCCCATACATTAAGAAAACCGGAAGCTTCACTTACCCTCTGTCCCTCATTGTAATACAGAGTATGCATGACACACGGAGTGTCTACAACCTTGTGCGTATCGCAGAGTGAATCGAGCAGAAGACTCCATTTAGCACTATGGATGGCCACTATGATTACCTGGTCATGTCGTGTGGTCTTATGAATGCTCCATTAGTGTTCCAATCATTCTTGAACAAGATCTTCAGGGACATGTTAGATTGCAGTGTGGTACTGTTCTCTTCGGTCTGTCGAGTGCTTGAATGGCTGTAGGAGCATGACTTACTGTATATGTCAAAGCTAAGAAGTGCCTATTCTTTCAGCAATACATTTCCTTTATAGGATACCTGATCTCTATGATTGGTGGAATGGATTGAAGCCACGCGTGATTGGCCAACCCCAACCACGGTTAATGCAGTACAGAGGTTCCTTGGCATCGCCAATTATTTCAGGAGATTAATTTGTGGTTTTGGCAAGGTTGCAGCTCTGATGACCTCAGGCCGACTAGGCTGTGTTGGAACTGCGAGGCAGACCGGGCTTTCACCTCACTGAAATGTAAATTCCATTTGTGGTGGAAGTAGGCGCTTCTGAGAAAGGGGTAATAATAATAATAATAAACCTTCATTTATATAGCTTTCCTACAGGGAACGCAGTTAAAAATGCTTTACATTAATAAAAGTCAAATAAAGTGAAAGACGTGCATCAATACAAGCCAAGGAAATTTTAAAATATTTTAAAACATAGAGCATTGCAGGCAATTAAACATTTTTTAAAGATCCAGCCGGCACAGATGGACGTCACGCAGATGACTGGTGTCCAGCACTGCTCACTCGGGCCATACCTCTCCCAATCCACGCTGTACTGGAGGCCACCTCATTGATCCCTCGAATCCAGGAAGGCTTGGACAGTGTACATTCATCTTTGTGAGTAATTGTCATACCTGGGTTGTTTTGTATTGCTATGATCAATCTAAGACTTGTTGCTACAGGCTTTTTCTGGATTTATTCCACTGTTACAGCGTAGAGAATTATTGGTACTGTTGCCACTCCTAATTTTGAGCGCGCTGTTCGTAGCATCTTTTCGAACTACTGAATTAACCGTGGTCCGTATTTTTGCATCCTACAGTACCTCCACATCATTACAGTTCTATACATTTTCCATCGTATTTCCATTAATATTATAAGTATGAATATCATTATTGTGATGGAACAGATGCTGTATTTTTATTTGATATTTCTGTGTTTCTAACTACATTATTTCTTAACATAGAGCTTGGAAGTCTGAGTTGTATTTAACTACTAGCAAGAAGTGTGAATTTTCAGACTTTCTGGAAAATGCAGAAACGGGTCCCTGAAAGTTCTGTACCAAAGCATGTTTGCTAGTGTTATGTCATCAAAATACCTGCACATACTGTATAAACACATACTGTATAAACACATACTGTATAAACAACCTATTATACATTCAGGCTAAAATAGGAGGTAGAAATGTAGTTTGTGAATCGTACAGTAGATGTGTCATACTGTATCTTTTGACAGTTGATTCTGTTTTTATCGTGGTGGTTTCATTTATTCCATTTGAGTGATTGTCTTTGCTGTGGCACGGAAACACTTGGGCACGGCATTACTTGGGCACAACAACATTTAGACACAGCAACATTTGGGCACAGAAACACTTGATCACACAAACACTTGATCACAGAAACACTTGATCACAGCAACACTTGATCACAGCAAACCTTGGCAAGTAGGAATGAAAGGTGCTGTGTTGTCACCCTTTTTGCCCAACCTATTATATTTATATTTTGTCCAACATTTTAAAATGCTAACTGCTAAAATATATATACTATATATTTTATTCACCAATGTTTACATCATCATATTATCAGGTAGAGAAGACTCCATGTGCAGATCATGTTCTGTTTATATATTTATTCTCTAATTCTTGTTTGAAAGTATGATAAATGCATATATTTGGATAAGGAATAGACAGATGACTACACTGAACAAGCAAACATCTAAAAGTACTTTAGCTGAGGATTTAATCCAGAGATAATTACATTTATTATTGAATACATACATTTAGTATCTAAAGGACATTGCTGTTTGACAAGGAGAAAATATGAATGAGGCAAATAAACACTGCTCAAAAAATTAAGAGAACACACTATCATCACAGTATAACACCAAGTCAAATAAACTTCAGGTAAATCAATCTCTCCATTTAGGAAGCATAAATTATTGTGAATCAGTGTCACCTGTTTTGGTGCAAATGAAAGTGACAACCGGTGCACTGGAGAGGCAACAGCAAGACAACCCCCAAAAACAGAAATAGTTTTGCAGGTGGTGGCCACAGAAAATTGCTTACTCCTCCTCCTATCTGACTGATTCTTCTCTAGTTTTGCGTTTTGCTAGTGCTCTTGTCAATACTAGTACCATGAGGCGGTACCTGCAGCCCATTCAGGTTACACAGGTTGTCCAGCTCCTCCAGGATGGCACATCCATTCTTGCCATCGCAAGAAGGATTGCTGTATCTCCCAGTACAGCCTCAAGAGGATGGAGGAGATATGAGGAGACCTGGTCAGGGCCGTAGAAGGGCATCAACCCAGCAGCACGACTGGTATCTGCTCCTTTGTGTGAGGAGGAAAAGGAGGAGCACTGCCAGAGCCCTACAAAATGACCTCATGTGGGCTACTGATGTGCATGTTTCTTTCCTTCTTACCAAACTTTCAGAAACAGACTCCATGACGATGGCATGACAGCCCAACATTTTCTAGTGGGACCTGTGCTCACAGCCCAGCATCGTGCCGCTCGACTGGCATTCGCCAGAGAACACCAGAATTGGCAGGTCTGCCATTCTCTCCACAGATGAGAACAGGTTCACACTGAGCACATGTGACAGATGTGAAAGTCTGAAAATGCCATGGTGAACGCTATGCTGCCTTCAACACCATCCAGCAAGACCAGTTTGATGGTTGGTCAGTGATGCCCTGATCCAGGTCTGGGAGGAGATCCCCCAGGACACCATCCGCCATCTCATTAAGAGCATGACCAATATTTTTCTCAACGAATTACACAATGCACAGTCAAGATTTAGATCTTTAATATCTTTCCTTCATCGAGACCCGATGTGTGATTTGAGTGTTCCCTTAATTGTTTTAAGCAGTGTATAATAATTAGGTGGCCATCATGAAATTGCGAGTCAGATTGAAAATGCAGGACAGTTGGGATAACATGTTTTGTTTAATGGAGAGGGCTCTTCAATAACCTCACATCCGACACTCTATGCAGACAAAGACCCCTCTGGGTCTCCCCCCACACTCATTAACTTTACTCCAGCTCTTCTGCTCGACCTAATGATAATGCTATGCCTCAGATACATTGACAGCTTCCCAGCTGTGCTCCATAGCTATGCTTAAGGTGTGAGAATACAAAATAAATGTGTTCCTGACCCTCAAACAGCAAATCAAGTGAATCGTAACTTGTATTTTTCTAGCTTTATGGATAAAATGTCAAAGCTACATCCAGAAGAACTATACAATGGCACTCAGGTGTATGAGCGTATTCATGAACATATTTTTGAATGAGCTAGCCTAGCTCCTAAATCGAATTTTAAACACTGAAATACATGTTGAGTGTTTGAATCACTGCATTTGTATTCACTTTAGAGCTTTAAATCTAATAAAAATGACATATTGCTTTTGGGTCTTAAATTACATTATGCTATTTATGTCAAGCTGTTATGTAGAATTACCTACATAAATCATTAAATATGTACTCCAAAAGGAACTGAATAATTTCCACCAGTAGTTTTGAAAGTGGCTCAAACAAAAACCAAACAGTTCTGTATTTTTGTGTAACACTTAATCCAATTGGACAGTGGAAGAATGGGTGTGGTCTGTCTGGCTGTACTCCCTGTATTTAGCCTATTTCTATTCCAATATAATTATGAAACCAAATGCTAATTTTATTTTATACTGGAGAAATATGAGTACAACTCTATCTTTATGAGAGCATTTTGAGAACATGTACCTACAGGGTTATGGAGGGACCATGTTTAAAGTGATCTTTGACACGATTACATACAGGGGCGCAAGGTGGCCTAATGGTTAAGATATCTGACTGGTGCCGAAAAGGTCCCTGTTTCTAATCTCTCATCCTGGAGAACGCTCTGGCATTTTGTCTGTGAGGAAGACAGATTTGCACCTCCTTCCCCCTGTAACAGGTAGATATATACTACAAAGCCTAAAGTATGTGGACACCCCTACTGCACTAATGCTGTAGGAGGGATAATGGTCTGGGGCTGATTTTCAGGGTTTGGGCTAGGCAAGTTAGCTTCAGGTAGGTGTCAACTTAAAGGTACAATATGTAATATCAATCAAAACAATAACAAAACACATACTTTGCATTGAAAGAAAACATCACTATACATATATTATATATATTTCTTAGTTGTGTGCTTACATTATCCAAAATGTTTCCACCAACTTTCAAATCCAGAGAAATTTGTAATTTAATTTGAAGACACGGGACGTTTCTTTTTGTCGCCCATCAATGACGTCATATAATATCGTTGCTCTAAGTTCCAGGGAACCGCCAAACATAACGTGAATAAAATTATAATATTTTTAACAATACATTACTTTGTCAATGAACATTTTTTTTGCCAGAGACGCTAGATTGGAAGGTTGTCATTGACGACGATAACAAAACCCATGATCCCACGCAACCTCCCGACGTCATCCAAGTACATCTTTTGCTATTGTTTTGATTGAGAGCCCCCTGGCGGCCAAAAATTACATATTGCACGTTTAATGCTACAGGTTCCAAAAATATTTTAGACAATTCAGTGCTTCCAACCTTGTGGCATCAGTTTGGGGATGGCCATTTCCTGTTCCAGCATGACTGTTCCCTTGTGCACAAACCCGGGTCCATACAGACATGGTTCGACTAATTTGGTGTGAAGGAATTCTATTGCCCTGCACAGAGCCCTGAACTCAACCTCATTGAAAACCTGGGTTGAATTGGAATGGCATTTGCAAGCCAGACCTTTTCGTACAACATCATTGCCTGACCTCATAAAAGCTCTGCTGGCCGAATGGGCACAAATTCCCACAGACACAAAGGCGGGGCAACAGCACATTAACGCCCATGGTGTCTCAGCAGAGATTCCATATCCTCAATGGTTCAGAATTGCACTGATTATAGATCCACCAAAATAATATTTTTTATTATTCTGGACAAAATAGTTGCTCAGTAGAAAGATGAACCTATAATTAGCTGAATTTCAACACCACGGATATCAATCGAATACACTTTGCAGGCTCAAACCGCAACAAATTGCAGAATGCTGCATTTTTGAAGAACTATTGACATTATTACTAGACCAGAGCCGGTTGGAGACTGCGAAAGTTTGACAGATTGAAGGCATAAGAATTTGTTATCTTTCATATTAAGCACGATGGTAATGTTTTAATGAATCAGCTCTAAACAACACAAAGCCTTTAAAATTAGAGGACAAAGATAACTAATACAATCTATGTTGCTGCATGAGTCATGAGCAGATGCCATGAGTCAGAGGCAGACTTAAGCAGTGGGAAAGTTTTTGCTATAAGATGCCAGTTTTTTAAAGAATAATAGCAATTGACATCAAAGGTCAAAGAGGTGACTGAGTGAAACTTTTCTCGCCAAATTCTGCCAGTTTGAAAGATATATGGTGCTGTGTGTCAGAACTAAATATAAACTCAATATGTACAGTACAGCCCTTTTCAAACCCTGCAATCTAAACCATTCTAAAATCTTAAAAAATAGCAAGATATTTTCTGTCTTTTGAAATCCGAATGAAGGTTTTAAAAAGCAGAACATTTCAAAACATTGACTGCCTAACTGCCATGGGTGACAGAGCCGCATCTTGTCAACAGGCAAACCAGGCAACTGCTTGGGGCCCCAGGCTGCTAGGGGGCCCCGAGGGCTGACAACCTAATGGTTATATAACATAATGGTGATGAACGCTGGCTTTGAGGGCCCCCCTGCAAATGTTTCCCTAGGGCTCCAACAGACTGTAGAATCGCTACTGATGGGTGAGAACACATGATTACATTGTTTTCAGACAGTCAACAGAGAGTGAGAATGTAGAGATCAAAAGTGAGCCAAACTTCCAGCAATACATAGTTCAGACTGATTGATCATTGCCTTTAGAAACTTAGAATCACAATTAGGTGCTAATTACCGTGACAGTAGTTTTAGTTGCTGCCAAGGGCATAGGAGTAAGTTCGATATTGCGGGGGACACAATATATATATTTCACTAATTGTTCTTATTATTGGGGGGGGAACACATTCCCTGCCTGTATAATTGGGGGGTACATGTCCCCCCGTCCTTATGCCCTTGGTTGCTGCTACTGGTAGACAAGATATAAAGAACGAATACAACATTGACACAAATTTACAGAATATGGGGTAAACAATATAAGGTAAAATCAGAAAAAACGTAGGAACATCTTAGTCATATTTTGCATATCAACTCAAATTCTTGGAACTCGAGTGCCGTATCTGCTCTGACAAAAACTGGTAAAAGACGCAATCTCCATAGATGCCAGAGCTACAGTAAACAGGTCAAAGAGCAATCAGGGTAAACTAGTACCCTAAGTTTAAGAAGTTTTCAAGGTTTGCCTCGCTGGTTTTTAAATGCAGAACGGTGTCATGGTTATTGGTTTCCCTGTAATAACAATCCAGGCATAATCAGTCCATGGGTGTCAGGGTAGGTAATAATATTCTCATGAAACTTCGCTCCTAGGCGTGGTTCAGACTTGTTCTGTATTATTGAATCGAAAATAATGTCAATTCAAAATGCAAGCAGTGTCGTTGTTTGGTATAGATATGAGAAACTGAGTGTTGGTTACATAAGCACATTACGGCAGTAGTTCACCATTACCCTCTCTCACCAAGGCGAGCTCTGCCTGCGGCCTGTCATTAACCTTGACTCTCTGTTTCCACTGTGACCCCCCATTTAACTGCTGCCCATGTGGATCTGTGGGGAAAGTGCAGGTCATCCATCCACACAATGTTCACACCACATTCAGGATGTGTCAAAGCTCCAGGCGATGAGTTTACACGAAGGCTCATCACATCTCCGATATTAATATATTTCACTGTAACTACACCAGGCACACCTAATTTTACTCTGAGATCGCCCCAAACTGTGGAATTTCTAGACAAACGCAGTTTTATTCACATGTAAGAGCATTTATGTCTGGCTACAGCACTACAAGAGCTCAATGGGTCTATGGCACTGGACATGACCTCCCACTCCACAACAGATGCTGAGATCTGCTGAACGGCTCTGCGTTGATCAACATTACCTGGATGACTGATGTGTGAATGCTGACATGCTTTTTAAGAGCTACTACCTGAATGTGGGCCACATGGAACAGCGTGGTCAAACAGGGCTTTGTTTGCACCCACACCAATGTGAAATTGGGCAGAGATAGTGCGAAAGAAATGGAGACTAACTTTACCTTACTACAATTAGTAGTAAACATTATTGATTGGATAGAAACGTAAATAATGCATGACATTACAGTACAGTATAGCACGTCTGTCAATGGTGCTAGCAAAATAAAAACTGTTGTTTAAAAAAAATATTAAAAGACAGGTTTGTATTTGTTTATCATCCGAACAGTGGCATTGTAAAAAAAATAATTGACTGAATGGATATTTAAACTGTTTTATCTAGATATCTGAGGTATGTTAGGAGATTAATCAAAGTATAAATAATATGCATATTTTTTGCTATGAATCTGTTGATCCTCAAATAGACAGTAGAAACCAAACTATTGTACAGTACGACACCAAGCAATTAAATAAATAAACAGAAATGAATGGAACAGATAAACAAATTAACATACACATTTATTTTGCAAGTAGTAAGGACACATTTTGAACAAACTGTAAAGTAGGAACTGTAATACATTTGAGGATTATTATTCTTTAACATCTTCTTGACGGCTGCAGAACACATACAATTTGATCTGACTGTAGAGTGCCTTGATTTTTCAAGAAACCTACACTGAAAAACAGCACATACAGTACAGTTTGCTACTAACATTTAAGGACTCCAATATTTAATAAAAGCACTTGTGTTCACATCTACATTTGAACATTATACAATACAATTTTTCATTTAATGTTACATGATGTTTTGCTGTTGAAAGATGAGGTAGGGATGGCATTGTATATAAATGATCTTCATAGAATATTTTGACAACCCTTGTAAATGGATTTCAAAATGGATGTTGTTTAAATCTATTCAAGGACAGTGACAGCTATTTTTCCATTTGGCATATGATGCAGAAGAATGATTTGCTGTCAACTAGCTAGGTTTAAAATATCCCTGTTACATTTGATGTCACAACCAACAGCTAGATACAACAATAAGCTTTCACAAGTTCTTTCTCATAACCTGTGGTGCCCACCTTCAGAAAACACCGGGTTTTTTTACAATGCAATGTCCTTAAAGTGGCAGTTTTCTGTGGTGAGCAGATTTAAGGTAATTATTGGGGGTGTAAGATAATTTGCTGATTATCCAGAAACAGACAAACCCATTGAGACTGTTTGTACGTCTCTGTGCGTAGCTTAAAGGAGGTGAATTTAGCACATCTTTGCTCAACTTCTGAAAGTCTTGAGGGCAGTAGCCAGCTCTTCTCAATAACAGTAAAAATGAACCAGTATTTCCTGCAGGATTTTACATTAACAGCGAGGGGGTGTCGGTGTGGCGTAGTGGGTTAAGTCACTGAATTGCAGAACAGTCTATGTCATGATCGTCTGTGGTTCGAGGCTTACTATGCGTTCTCTGACTTTCCCCGGGCCTAGCGATGCCCGGGATTTGGGTTAGATAAGTCTGATTATCTATCCTGCCACATCGCTCTGTAGTGACCCCTTTTGTTCAGATCGGGCAC
Organism: Umbra pygmaea; assembly: GCA_016801145.1. NCBI lineage: Eukaryota > Metazoa > Chordata > Actinopteri > Esociformes > Umbridae > Umbra > Umbra pygmaea. The sequence continues at coordinate 10,696 of JACXGM010006128.1, forward strand.
CTGTAAATTCAATGGCGTAAGTATAGTCGGTGAACATAATCATCCCGTGCATGATCTGACTAAAGGCTTCCGGGTTGAGTGAACAGTGCAAAAGGAATCGGCGGCTCTGCGACATGTGGGTGGATGAACCATGTGCACGCTCCTCATCATCTCACAGATCTGTACAAGGAGTTGCGGAGCTGCCAACAAGGCAGGTAATTTTGCAAAAAATGTATAAAGTAGTAGCAGCAGGGGCACCTTTTTTTTCCAAGGGTGGAAACCGACCACAGGTCGGGAGACGACTTAGTTTTTCCCCTTGTCATTATATTTACAGCAATAAACAATTGCTTTATAAACTATTCCTTATATTGGAGATATATAGGCGCTCTTCCTCTATATGCAAGACAGGGCCTCAAACTAACCTTTTGTCACTTTTTTAACCAGTCTTTTTAACTTAAGCAGAGGCTGGGTTGTATAAAGCAATGTCTACGGTATTATTCAATAATCAAAACGTTAAGTATGGATTGAGTAGATTTTCCAGTATTGGCAGTTATTAGACAATAATAATGATCATATTGTATTCATTATAGTAACCTGCATACAATTATTGGTTTAAACATGTCTTTACGCTGCTGCAGTTTGATCTATTTGATCTTTGCAAACATAAGACAAACAGCCGTTGGTGTCAGAGCACTGAGTAGGAGGACTGCTTATGAGTTCTGCCAACGTTCCTGGCAGCGATAGCAGTTTCCAGTCATTCAAATGAATAGTAGAAATGAATGACTCACTAGAAACAGTCGTTCAAAATGAACAAATCGTTCACAAACTGCACATCACTACTCACTAGATTTAATCTGACAATGCTAAAGTAACCTGGTGTCTTCACCAACTGTTGCAAATTAAACACAAACAATGAAAAACAAATGTGAACAAAACTATGTAAATATCCAAGAAACACTCAAATGAGATTTTTAGAAAAAATATTATCTTGCACAATAAATAAAATCTATTAAAGCAGGCAACCGAGCGCACCTTTTGTTGCTGTCCAGCCACTACTGACTGTAGCTAGATCTCACATCTTGCTCCCTTTTCTTCAGACAATACAGCAGAATAAGTTGTGAGTAGCATCAGATACTATTATCTGGCAGTAGCTAGCTAGTTACATAACAACCGAGTGCTGCTTTCACAAGTCATTCATTTCGTCAGGTCTACTTGTGCTATTCAATAACAGCTAGTAACATTACAGCAGAGCAATAATGCACTATTTCTCCATAGTGTTAGCTATTACTTTCTAGCCGAGTACACGGGAGCGATGGCAGTGTGAGCATGTGCATATTGAGCTTAAGGTGCATGGCATCCAGTGTTAGCGACTTTGTCGTTAGATATTCATAACTTTTCAGACCCTCTAAGTGACTTATATTCAAATAAGTGCCTAGCAACAAATCTAGCGGCTTTTTGGACAAACCTTAACTACTTCTATCGAAGAAAGTTGCTACTGCCACGAGCATGTGGTCTTGCTTTCCTGCCTGGACCCAAAGCGCCACTCTCTCTCCATCCACTGATGACAACAATTTTAAATGAAACGCAGCTAAAGCCTAGCCTGGAAAAATCCAGACCCAAATCCGGAGGAGATATGGGTCTGGCATCGAGTAATGAAAATGACCGAACTCGAGAGGCGGCACCAAGCATGCATTTGAAAATCTAAAGCTACGCAATTGGATAACACTACGACCAATCACCAGTGGTTTTTCGCTAAGCCCCTATGGCGGAGCTAACTGGTAGATAAAACTCTTGCCGTATCAGGTTGCAAAACAGCAAAAAACGTCATTTTATAAAAAAAGGAACGATTCGTGCGCCGTCTTCTGTTCCTCTTTTAGTAAAAAGCCAAGTCTAACTCGTTCATTGTAGTGGCCAAAGTCGTTTTAAACAACTGGTGTTAATCCATAGCGATCTTACAATGTTTACTAATGACTTTGAGGTCGCAGCGCTGTCGTGTAGTCATCTGTTTAACACACCTCTGGCACGCCTATATCAGATACACCGATGTGATTGGTGCAGCTCGGATACAAGGGCATAGTTAATGAGCAGAATTACTCGGTGCCAGAGTAACTTGCTGAGCAAATTCAAATTGTGCTCTCGCAAGAACTCTGGATTTCCAGGGTAGCTAAAGCCTGCTTGAAAAGCAAGGGGTTAGGCTTAGAGACAGAAGTTGAAGCAAACATGGGCTTAGCGGCCAACAGTGGAACTGCACCCCATGTGGCCCAAAAACACTTTTTCCCATGGACTTTCATGGTGAAAGAAACATCTATATGTCAGCGGATAATTTTTTTTGGGGTGCATAAACCTACCAGCCCGAACAGTTAAAGGGTCCTTGTTTAAAACATCAGGTTTTTCAAAAAAGTTTGTAAAAATGTACATTCACTAGTAGCCAAATCCAGGGTTATTATACTAGGCATGATGAACGCGCATTGTTGCTACCGGTTGCTACGACAACATAAACAAATTGTTGCTAGGGCACATGTCCATTGGGCCATTGCTACCGGTTGCTACGACAACACAAACAAACTGTTCCTAGTGCGCATGTCCGTTGGGCCGGACAACACCGAAGATCCGGGTATTTTGGAGCTCCATGTTTGCTTCATGCACTTTTGAGCAATTTTCATTGGAATGAATGGGGCTTCGTGCCGAAGGCGCCATCCAGTTCTCTTAATACCTACATGTTGAAAAGTCGCTAAATGTCACTAGATAATGTCATAGGCTAATTAACATATTTGTGACGTCATCACATCCACTGATCTAAGATTCTGCATATGGGAGAAACAGAAACAGGAATGAACAACTGTCAAAAAATCTCTTGTGATTACGTGCATAAATATTTCTTCTGATTAGAATAAAAATAAACAGTCAAATTTAACTCTTTAAATTTGAACAAAAGGGAGCAAACAATACAGATTTGTGATTGGTCCTTGACAATGTTGTTTGCACATATACAGGTCATTCTGAACTGTCAGCTGCTCTGCGGTCGACTGATTGTGCTGCACCGCCTGCTCGCCTCTCTCTCTCATCGAGTCCAGGCAGGAAAGTAAGGCCGGATGTCTACTGAACACGTCATATTTTAGTGCACGTTACTTTTTACCGGATATATGCATCCGCATAGTGCGGACTTGATGCAAAATTGCTTCAGCAAGGCAAGACTGTTACTAATTTGTGTTGTGCTACTCGTTCCAGTGGGAACTTCATCTTCCGGTTGTACAACTGCACAGGGTCGCAATGCACAAGTTGAATATTTTGAACGTATGCGACACACAGAGCGCACCGCATCGCAAGCCCGCAAGGTAACTGCATCCTTGCGGATTGCTCCATTGACAATGAATGACTTCCGGCGCAACGAACGCATTCGACGGGTTCAGTGGACATCCTGGGTAAGACCACGTGCCCGCGGCAGTACTAGCGACTTTCTTCTTTGGAAGTAGTTAATGTTTGTACAAAAAGTTGCTAGATTTGTTGCTTTTCGCTTTTTTGAATAAAAGTTGCTAAAGACGTCTGAAAAGTCGCTAAATCTAGCGACAAAGTTGCTAAGTTGGCAACACTGTCTTCAGTGAGACTGACAGAGATAGAGAGGCAAGAAGGCGGAAGCAGCACAATTCGTCGACAGCAGCTGACATAGATGTGAATGAGCTGCGCATGTGCAAACAGTGTTGTCAAGGACCAATCATGAATCTCTATTGTTTTCTTCCTTTTGTTTTACATTTTTATAAAGTTTAATTTGACCATTTGTTTTTATTATTTTCATGCACTTAAACACAACAGATTTTTAGACTGTTGTTCGTTTCTGAACTCTGAATTCAGACACCCACTTACTTAGACAACACTGAAGATTGAAGCAAACACCTGTAATGAGACGCAATGGTGTCACAAATTAGCTAATTAGCATATGACGTCATCTAGCAACATTTAGCGACTTTTCGAGCAGGCTTTAGCTACTTTCCATTGAAAATAGTTGGCAACACTGATTGGCAACCTCAAATGTGTGTAAAGTGAATGCCGACAATCATGGGCTTCAGTTGGACTTGAAATGTGCTGGGGACAGATACATTTTCGGACGTGCATTTACAGAAGTGCTGGTTACAGTTTCGTAGAGAGGCTGCTGACAGAGGCTGCTGGGGCCGCCATACAGGCTGAGCAGAGGCTGCAGAGTTTAGACCAGCGGGATGATGTTGCTAAAAACTTCCAATACATAACTACTATCAGATCAGACCTCGCGGCCGCGTCCAGACTCTCCCGATTGCCACCCCGCACCGGGTCTTTTTCTCAAAAAATTTGGTAGGGACAAAATGACTCATGATGAAATCTAGTGGGGACGTCCCCACCGTAATCTACACCTATGACGACAATAACAATTTGAATTACGGTTGACTGGCGGCATACATTCAGCAGCGGCACACCACTGCTACAGTATAGCAATGCAGGAAACACCCGACATGAGCTTCTGAATTCTATAATGTATTGCAATATTTAATTGATTCTGTAGTCTTTCTGATGATAGTAAAAATGTCTAACCCTTTTTCTGCTTAGATTGAAGGATGTCTAGATTTACTTAAGTGGATTTTAATTGTAGATTTGGGCAGTCTTCATTTTGTAGATTTACAATGGAGAGATTATTTTGTTTCTACGTGGACATAGAACAACCTAGGGAGCATTAGTGGAAGCAGACATATTCAGGATCAGTGTAGACTTTCAACTGGCCGGGTCAGGGGTTCGATACTCGATGTAACCATCTGTTCCTGGTAAGATGTTATATTGACTAAGATGCATGCTGCTTATAGTTTAGAATAGTTCAAGTTAGATGGTGAAGAAATTCAAGGACATAATACATTTATTATATCAAGTTAATTATGTCTTTATATTACACAATTTACAGAGCATATTCCGCAGAGTACTTTATTGGGGGTGTACTTTCTCACTTTTCATGGCCTAGATTCAATGGACATAAACTCTAAACATACAGGGGTATGCTAATTGCAATGTCAGGTTATTTGTTCAGGAGTTACATTTAGCTGCTATATGTAGGCAAGCTGTGTGTAGGATATAAAGCACATTATCCAATCGTGATAGAAATTCACTAGCAAGCGAATAAATGTTTTTTTTTCTTTAACATTAGGTCAATCGAAGATGGTCAATCGAAGTGGTTGTGTTCTCATATGTGCAACTCTGGCTTTGGTCTTCCGAAGCCCATCCAATTATTTTCCGGTTCAAATCCCGCCGCTTAGTCAACCAGGAAGTGTAGTCTGGAATACTTGTACACTGGATGGAATGCACTCTCTCAGGCTTCTCCCTTGATTGGTCCAAAGAAAGGAAGCCAAAATTCAATTTCTAACCTCTCCAACCATGGACAGTGATGACCTGCTGCACTTGTCTACCAAAGACAACACAATGACAACGCACTAATTAAAGAGAGAGATGTCGATGTGTGTAAAATAACATGCAACATTTTTTCTGTATCCAGGGGGGAGGGTGGGAGGGGGGCAGAAACTGTGTAGACAAAGTTTGTTTTAGATGTAACATAATGATCCCAAAAACAGCAATTCTCAGTAAATTTCCCTGAAACGAACAACAAATGCTCAGTTTAAAACCAATTCCATTCAAGTTCTAACCCTCTCTGATATACATATAAACTCCATGCTTTTTAACCTGGAAATTAAGAACAGGATTGAGTTCTGGGAAACCACTGACACAAAATAATTTACTCAAGTTAATTTCTACATTAAACCCATTATGACATCGGTTTAATGTCATGTTCATCATGAAGCTATAAATTGTCAACTGTTCCTGCACATCTGTAAATTGTGTGAAAATATGTTCTGCACCCAATTCACACTGTGAAATTACACCCAAATCCAATTATCCTAACTCCAGTGTTTATTCAAACCATCTGTCAAATGCATTACAAGTATTAGTAATGCAAAGAAGAAAAACAAGAAAAACTTCAGTCAGAGGTATTAAAAAATGTATATATAAATTTTTAAGCACTAAAGGGTCACATCTCGTACGTAATCTATTAATAACAAAAGCAGATTTAAGCTTTTTAGCAAAGGTCATAAAGTGTAAATTGTTTTCCGGATGGGTGGCCAGTGATTGGCATAATGTACAGTGATTACATTTTTCAATTATGTATTGATGGCATTTCCTGCTACTCACTAAGCTGGTTGCTTTCATGCAAACAGACTGTTAATAGAATCACAATCAGCTCTCTGCATTTGGACAGTAGAAGGGACTGTCAACAATTGGCACTTTATTCCAATCATGGTGCATTACTTTTGACCGGAGCTATTGTCGGGGCTGAATGGAATTATATTGGAAAAAGAATGCCAGTCTTTTTAAAGATGTGTGAAATGTGATCACAGAATGCCTTAAGAGTTTATAGAATAATAATATTTTGGAAACGGAGTGTGCAAAGGGTGTGGAGGGATTCCGAATGCTACAGGATTCCGAATGCTACAGCTACACTAGTAGCAAGAGGAACTGGTTTGCTGAAGGAATGATGGATCCTATCTTTGAAGTTGGCCCTCTTCTACGTATTTTAAAGAAATATGGTGTTGGTTTTTTTTAATCCCAGATTGGCAGTTCATTATTCAAACTCAGATTTGACAATCAGAGTAAGATCCAGATTCATTTCTCCATTTATTATTTCAGAAACACTGAAATGTTTATAAATATGGCATAGGCCTAGTTGGCATAGGACATTGTCACTGTGAGAATAAAAGGCATTTAAAGCATGCCTTAGTTATTGACAAGTACTGTAAATATCATATGCATACATGTGTACACACACCAGACCATACAAATGTTCCAGGCTGAAGCATAGTCTGTCACAACAATTCAAATGGAAGAGGTGATAAGAGTTGTCTTTAATTATTTACACCAACCAGTTATCATTACCACAGACGTGTCTTCAACTTATCAATAAATTATGATAAATATTTTAAACATAAAAAAATAATAATTACACACTGTGGTTGACATCGAAAAAAGTTCCAAACAAAAGCATCTTTATAGTTCTCTTTGTAAGACTTTGAAACACGCTGAACATATAAATGTAAAGCACTTACCTACAAGACATTTTGCTAACATTTCTACTTCTCCATGTTATAACGGCATCCAGGATATTTGTGACGCCCCTACTGTACACATGCAAATGTATACATACTTGTAAATACAACACATGAATGCATGTGTATATTTTTGTTTTCCTTTATTCAAGTTATGGAACATTTACCAAGAAATCTGTCTATAATTCATGAATAAATGCTGAAGGTGTTTTGCAGATAGTTATCCAGGATAAAGTGCCTTCATTTGAAACATTCTGTAGAGTTCCATATTTAACGATTAGAGTTTTAGAGTATTAGAGTTTTAAGGTTCGCAGTGAAGCTCAGTTTGTAAATCCCACACACCTGCTGGGTCTCTGTGAGCTCCGTCTCATATTTGCTCACCAATAACAACACCCCTCAACATGTCACCATTTTGTACTGGCCGTTCTGAGTTATAGGATTAATCTTTTCCAGCGACACATCCGCATCGCTGTCCAAGTTTCCAGAAATAGCGGGGGAAAGTTTCTCCAAAGTCCTAATCCTAACCTCATCCTTCTTCTGCAGCTCCTCCTCCTGACCCGAGACGCTGTGTGGAATCATGTATGTGGCATTGCTGCTCTCCACGGGGATGTGCCCTTTGGGCTGATACTGGGACGCAGGTGGCTGGGCACCGTTGTTGTTGATGCTCACCACCTCAATTGCATTGCTGCCCGGGCAGAGTTTGTGGCAGCCGAGCAGGATGGAAAACGCTTTGCGGAAGTCCGCGTTGAAGGCATAAATGATGGGGTTGATTGAGGAGTTGGCCCAGCCGAACCACACAAACACGTCAAAGGTGGCTGGGCTGATGCAGAGGAAGTCAGAGGTACCGTTGGGCTCGCAGAAGGGCACCATGCAGTTCAGGATGAAGAATGGTAACCAGCAGCAGACGAACACACCCATTATGACTGAGAGTGTCTTAAGGACTTTGGTTTCTCGTTTGAAGGACATCTTGAAGGAGCTCTCCGTCTCCATGCTGGAACTGTTCCCCATGCTACTGTGGCGGTTCTTGGCACACTCAGCCGCCCTCTCCAGGGCAGAGATCCTCCTGATTTGTATCTGGGCAATTCTGTAAATCCGAGTGTAAGTCACAAGCATTATTGCCACGGGGATGTAGAAGCTGATGAGAGAGGAAGAGATGGCGTAAGTCCTGTTGAGGCTGGCGTCGCAGTTGTCCGGAGGCACCTCGCCGTAGGTGTCGTTGAGCTCCAGCGCCGCTGCCTTGTGCCAGTTCAACTGCACTGGGATGAAGGAGATGAGCAGGGACAGCGTCCACGCCACGCTGATCATAATAAATGCCACCTTGGGTGTCATCTTCCTCTCATAACGGAACGGGCTCGAGATTGCCCAGTATCTGTCCACGCTGATGACACACAAGTTCAAAATGGACGCAGTGGAGCACATGATGTCAAAAGCAACCCAGATGTTGCAAAATTCCCCGAAAGGCCAGAAACCCACGATCTCTGTCGCTGCCTTCCATGGCATGACCAAGATGGCCACCAGCAAGTCTGAGATGGCCAGAGAGATAACGAAAAAGTTGGTGACCTTCGAACGCAAGTGACGGAACTTAGTGACTGCAACACATACCAGTGTGTTCCCCAGCAACGTGGTCAGGATGAGCGCAAACAGAAAACAGCCTGTCAGAACACGTTTGGATGAATCTCTCTCCTGCGGATTTTCGGTATCGCGGACTGTGGAGAAGTTCAAATCCATGTTTCTGTCTGCTTATAGGGATAGAAATCACCCCATAATTCCAATCACCTGAAGTCAGGCCAATTAGATGGCAAATGTCCCGTTTTCTGCTCGCCTGTGAAACAGCTCGTCAGGAGGCTGGGTCACCATGCTCTTCACAGTGATCATCCTGTAGAATAGTGTCTATAAATATTTCAAAAAGCACTTTAGAAATGAGACAAAAAATGTATCCTGTTCGTGTAATCTCGTAGACATTCTGTTATGGCCGCAGTTTTCAAGGTGTATTTCAGCAGTTATAAGAGCTGAATATTATTTATTTAAGAATGCAAAATATCCCGAAATAATCGTCTTTATTGTATGTCTACAGTCTATTTCAATGAGCTCTCTGCGTTTATGTGAAACTTTGAAAGCACATTCTTGCAGGCGTGTTAAGTAAACAGAGGCTGGGCCAATCATTAGCTTTATATACGGGCTCATCGATAGCATATATTGATTATGCGCTGCGTCTATCTGATTGGTTTAATGACGGACGAGGCCTCGTGCTAATAATCATGCTCCTATACACTTTCCATCCAGGACTGGCATTCGTCTCTGAAACTGCAGGGCACATGCATTGGATAGGCTGCCGCAGGACTTAGATGGCGAAGGAAATGTAGACATAATCAACATTTCTCTCTCAAATTGTTGAATAGAAATGCATTCGCATCATAAAAAATCATTCAGTATGTCCTATGTTTACGCTTTAAATTGTAGCTTATGTTATATAAAAACGTACCATCGCGTTTCCATATTCACGCAGAAAACATAACGGTCTGATTCTTACTGTGGAGAAACAAATAACGATAATCCTGGAGCTCAGTCTTCTTCGTGCGTCCCGTTATTCAAAGTGTCCAAAATTCCAATGTGACTTCATGAAAGAAGACCTGTCAACTTTATAAAAAAAACATTTTGCAAACGCCCATGAATCCTCAAAGAAAGTTCATTGGTATGCCATGATTTACTTGTAAATAGTATGCTCTAGTTTCTCTTCACTCCGCTATGTGCAGCAGAAGCGGGCGCATGTCTGCCCTCTTGTCCTTGCGTGTGATCCAGGCAGCCTGCAGCACCAGAAGCCAAACGTACCGTGAATTGTAGCTCCTTTCCAACTGCGCTTTACCTTTTCAGAACAAAATGTGCAACCAAATTTAGAGAAGATGTACATATCATCTGATAACTTTTTTATTAATAAGCTCAGAATCATTAAGAGCACGAGTTCGTAACGCTTTTCTAAACGCACTGTCTGTCGTTCTGCTTTTGCTTTGATAATGTTCTTCTGATTTAGAAATTATTCTAAAGAGATCCACATTCCAATCTAGTCTCTTCTCAGCGCAGATGTGGACTGAAGTGAAGTCTTACACTTGTAGATTGAGGGAAAATGAGACCGTTACAAGCAGTTACATGCGCGCCCTATCCACTCAGCTCCGCGCGACGGGTTCAGAACCGTTTCCATCGGCTTTCCCAGCTCATTTTAGAAATTGCTCTTGGATAAACACAGTGTTTAGTTCAAATGTGCTCATTTAATCATATTAATGCGCGCCCACTTTTCTGTATTGATATTGCATTTCTAATTACATAATTATACAGAGGCAAAAAATTGTGCCGTTGAATTATTTCACTGATATTAGCCTCAATATGTCATATATGATACAATGGTACAATTTTGAACTAACATAAATAAAATTACTAAGATTTAAATTGTCTCAAATTTGATATTAGTCTGTATTTGTTCATATAGAGGCACAATCATGCCATCTACTGGAGACCTTTTATGGTCAGATTTTCAAGTCGCAACAAATTTGGATTGAGAATAGTGTTAGATACTGCACCTGTTTAACAATAATGTTTTTTCACCATACTTTATGTTTAACGCAAACAATAATGACATGGATAGTTGTAATAAACTCTTTTATTGAGAAAGCATGTTACATTGTACAATCGTTTGACTTTATACATTGCTTTTGCTTTAACACATTTTTACTTTTAGTTTCAAATAATATTAGAACTGGTTGGCGGGGAAGCCAATCATCACATTGTTTACATGAGCCTTTAAATCAATGCAACAACATATAAAGTAGCAGTGTTTACATAAAGTCAGACCTAACAGGCTTAACATATGCCATCCACTTAGACCATATTCTGTAAAAAGGTGTCCCTCTGCACTTTGAGGGAGAAAGACAGTTTTTCTATTGTATAGATCTCTTGCACAATGTTTATCCCGTCCTCAGTTGTCGTGGTTCATATTTAAGCCATCTCCTCATGAGGGCCTTTTTACTTGCGGCCATTAAGATGTATAAAAGTTTATTATCCTCAGAGTTCAGTTTATCCACTGGTACGTTAACTCAAATATATGGTTTCAAAAGTCAAAGGAAAAACAAATGAAAAAACGTTCTGTATATGTTCATGAATTCGAGACCAGTACTGATGAATGACTTGGCAGTCCCAAACGATATGAAAATGGTTGGCACCATGCATCCACCCCACATCTCCAGCAGGTATGGCCAGTGCCTCCCCAGACAGCAAATACATTCGGCCCAGATCCGGCCCAGATCTGCCCCAGATCTGGCCAGATCTGGGCCGGATCTGGGCCGAATGTATTTGCTGTCTGGGTCGGTACCTTTTCTGAACGGGGTAATGAAAAGTCGCATTACACTTTTCCAACCAAATTCACGTCATACATTCGACCCAGTTGTATCCCATTGCATCTCACATATGTGTTCCTAACATTCTTCTGTAGCTGTCAGATTACCTTATCTTTCCCACTTCACCGTAACGTAGTGTTTTGTCTTTTTTACCACTCAGGATGCTGTTGTATAATCTGCGTATCATTTTATTGTGCGCTCCTGATTTAGTTAATGCTATAAATGTTTTCACAAATCCCAGGTCATTTAAATTCCACAGTGTAATCTTAATGAGAATTGTAAAAATAATACTAAAAGAAAAAAACGTGTGGAACCTTTATATTGGTGTCAACACAGGTGGTGTGGCGCAGAAAGGGTTCCCTGACTCGGCAATCTAACCGGGCAGGTTAAAATCTGGAGCATGATTTATCTTTAGTAAAACAAGCTGGTCTATAATGACTCTTGTTCTAGAAAGGTCCTACCCTTGGGATGATAAAAACCCTGTCAAACTACAGCCACCTTGTAATTTTGCACAGGAAAAAAGCCAACATGATTGGACAGTATCATTGGACCTGGGGCCATCGACCAGACCGTTGCTGACGCAGCCCTCGCTGGAACTGTTATCACCATTCCGACCGTCACTGACGCAGCCACTCCCGGGTCTGATATCACAGCCTGTATCGTTGTTGACGCAGCATCTCCAGGACCGGCAGCCAGCATCCAGACCGTCACTGGAGCAGCCTCTCCTGATTGGACAGTAATAAGGCTGAGCTGGCTTTGTAGGTTTGAATCTTGTGGTCCTGCACTAATACCAGCTGTGTTTACTGAATCATTTCAGGTAATACTATCTGAATGGACATATCCAGGTAAATGAACAACACAAACCAGATTCGATTCCATGCACTTGCTGTTAGCGTAAACTTACTGTAAATGCAGAAACCACTAGTTTTCAGCGGGCACTGAGGGCTAAAGTTTAAATATAGTAGCTCAGCATAAATTATACTAGGCTACCAATCACTGATGCTAGACAACACCTAATAGTGTTGATGCTACACAAAGACTGTGCTCACAGCCCACCCACAGCAAAATCACCAGTGTTAATTCAACTCTGAGAGTGTTAAAGTAACACTCTCAGTGTTTATATAGAACACTGAGCATGTCACTTTAACATTGTCAGAGTTAATTTAACACAGTGATTTTGCTGTGGGTGGGCTGTGAGCACAGTCTTTGCATCAACACTATAAGGTGTTGTCTAGCATCAGTGATTGGTAGCCTAGTATAATGTTCTCATTTAATTAGTGATGAGGAATATGTGGGTTATTGTAAAAAACAAATGCAGGTTTTCCCTCATATTTAGCTTAAATATGTCTCCATGTATGACTAGCAAAGGGTGTCTTGGAGAGGGACGCACTCAGGAAAGGTGCAGCTGAATTTGCCAGGCAGAAAACGTGATCCGCAACAGCAGTGACCTGGTCACCAACACAGTGAGGTGGACCCAGCACAGAGACAGGAAGGAGTCATCGACTACAGTTAGTATGATGACAATCAATAATTCTGCTTTACCAAGGAAAAGAGCAGTAACTGATGTCAGTTCCTTCCTTTTCTTGGATATAACAGAGCTTTGTACAGCAGGTTCTGTAGAATGCCTGATTATTCTGCTGACATAAATATCAAACTATGGTACATTCAACTGACTGTCATAAACAAATATATCTATAAGGCCAAATAAATACCTAATAAATGTATGCCAGAAAGTGTAGCAAACAAGAACGGTGACAACAGTGTGTCCAGGGTTGGGTAGATTACTTTTCAAAAGTAATCGAATTACAGCAATCAGATTACTTTGAACAATTGTAAAATTAATCTGATTACTGTAATTTGATTACCTTTCAAAAGTTACTTTACCCAACTCTGTTTGATCTCCAATTAAGACAAAATTTAAACACCCAATGATATGCCTACAAATTAGGTGTCGGCAGATCACTAGGTGTGTTTATATTTGGTATTAGATGTAATTTCTGAAAATAATTATATTGACCCTGACCTCTGACATAACCTTTGACCTGTAAAGTTTCAATCAGCTAGCATTACCCCAGGGTCCTCTCCCAATAGCCAGGAGATCCATCTGGCTAACGCCTCCAAAGGTTTCTGTCCGGCTAGCCAAGCAGCCTACCCAGCTAGAATCTAACCAGGTTCCTGTCCCACTAGGCAGGCAGCCTAGCTGGCTAGCACCACTCCAGTTTCCAGTGCTGCTAGCAAAGGAAGCAAATCCGGCTTACGCCACTCCCGGACCTGCCGCTGCTGACCAGCCTGTTGCTGCCACACCCTCTACTGCCCCAGCCTTGGCTGCTACAGCTCCCTAAACCAGTGCTAGCCCAGGCCCATGCTCCTCTGCTGTTCTCTCTGGACCCTAACTCATCACTGGCCCTGGGGCCATCAACCAGACCGTTGCTGACGAAGCCCTCGCTGGAACTGCTACCACCATTTCGACTGTCGATGACGCAGCCACTCCCAGCCCTGATATCACAGCCTGTATCATCAGTGTAACGCAGCATCGCCAGGACCGGCAGCCAGCATCCAGACCGTCACTGGAGCAGCCTCTCCTGGCCCCACAGCCGCAGATGTCAAGCCTCGACAGTCCAGGTGTCCAATCCCTCTCCCATGTCCAGCATCATCGCCCCCATGCCATCACCAGTGCCACAAACAGGCACAAGAGGCTCTGCCGCCTACACCAACACCTGAGACTTTTTCCACCACCAGACACCTTAAAACCTAGTCAACAATCTACAGTATCTGTCAATGGCAATAAGAAAATGTAGATATTTGCAGGAATCCCCAGGTAGGCCTTGGAGCTGGTGGTGAAGTCTTGTTCAATACTACTGGGAGAAATCTTTCCATCATCTCTGAAATTTACCCCAAATAGTCAGGAAAGGGAGCCAAAGGTGGCACCTGTGGAATGGGAGGGGTGCGCACATGGTTCATCCAACCACATGTCGCCCAGCGATTCAACATGGAAGTCTTTAGTCGGATCATGCACAGGATGATAACCATCTATAGTTCCGTAATTGAATTTAAAGGTGCCTGATATGCACACAAGGAGTTGCTGCAGAGTGACATGGCAAGACAGATAATCTCATTTATCTAAGGTAAAACCCAGGCAGCACTATGCGAATCGGTGCTGCCTTGTGATGGAGGTTAATGGAAAGTTAGAGAACCCATAGAAACACTTAACCACTAACATGATGTAGAGTGTTCTGCAATGCAGCAACTTAGCCCACTAAGCCATGCCGACCCCCTTAACTCCAGGCCATAGTTGTTGAAGAAACAAACATTTTACTAGACACTTTTCCTGAGGGACTTACAGATGCAAATTATGGTATTTGCTCAGTGGCAAATAAAAAAAATTCTAATAGATCGGTCAGTGTGATTAGTTAAGGTTTTTGACTCCACAAATTCTATTTATTATCTAAAGTGTTTTGTTATATTAAAACTTCCTTTATCTTTGCATTTGTCTCTCGTTATTCCCGTTATTCCCATTATTTAAACAATGTGACATTCTAGATAGCCAGCTAGAAGCATATCCACCATCAGTCCCATTAGCTAGGCAAAGTAGCTGGCTAGCGGCTCCTTCATCAACAGTTCTGCCAGCTAGGCCGCTTAGCTGGCTAGTGGCGCCCATTCAAACTCCAGTCCTTCTAGCTAGGCATCTTGCTAGCAGCTCCTTCTCAGCCACCTGTCCCACTAGGTAGAGCAGTCTAGCCAGCTAGCGGCTACCCATGTTCCAATCCCATTAGCTTGGAAACTAAACCAGCTAGTGCCGCTCTTCAACCTGCCCCTGCAGACTGGCTGTTCTCTGCCGTGGGCACTAAAGCCCCAGCCTCAACTCCTTCAGCCAGTGTCGGCCACAGGCCCATGCTCCCCAGGCGATATCCCTGGACCCCAATGCATCTCAGGACCTGTGGCCTACACCCAGACGATGCTAATATAGTCACTCCCAGGCCGAGAGTAAAGTCTGAATTGTTGCTTACGCAGCCTCTCCTGGCCCCACTGCCACAGACCAAGTCTAGGCGTCCAGCCCCTCTCCAAGTTCCTCCAGCGAGTCCCCCGACCCAGGTCCCCACTCTGCTGGTGGTCCTGCCTGCCCGGGTTTCCAGAATTGGCCCATGCTGACCCAACCATTTGTGACCTAGCTAGTGCCTGCCCCATTGACTTGGCCCACAGCACCTGTTCCAGCGACTCCACCCACAGCGCCTGTCCTGGCGGCTCCGCCCCCTATGCAAAGCCAGGAGCACCACCCCTACGCCCACGCTAGGGCTAGGGGCTCCACCTTGCACTCTGGCTCCAGGGGCCGTGCCTCCCATGCCAACTACAAAGGCTCTGCCTCTCATGCCTGAGCCTGGGCCTAGGGCTCCGCCTCCCACACCAGCATCAGAGGCTCCTCCCCCCACACCAGAGCCAGGGGTTATGCCCCCCATGACAGAGCCAGAGATGTTGCCTCCCACACCAGAGCCAGGGGCTCCAACCCCGATGCCAGAACCAGGGGCTCTGCCTTCCATGACAGTTCCATGGGCCCTGCCTCTCATGCCGGCTCAAGAGTCTCTGCCGCTTACACCAGGGCCAGAGGCGCTGCCTCCCACCTCAGGGCCCGAGGCTTTGCCTCCCTTGGCAGTGCCATCTCTTGCATCGGTACCAGAGGTTCTGCCTGCAGACTAGGTGCCTTCGGCTCTACCCCCCATTCAGGTTCTTCTGGTACCCCCTCCCACCCATGTTTGCTCCCATCGGTGGCGTCGAGGATGCTCTCTGGAAAGGGGGTCTTGTTGTGACTGGGAATACTCCTTCAGGTTGGGGTACTGTAACAGTCTCCCCCTCCACCGAGCCTGAGGGTAATTAGGGTAATTGGTAACACTTTATTTTGAGAGTCCATCTCTAGATGCTCTACATATTATCTGCAGACTGTCAACAACATTTTAACAAACTATCTACTAACCCTAACCCTAATCCTAACCTTAACCATTCCCCGTATGTTAACCCTAACCTTAACCATTACCCTAAAACATATTCTAAACTTACCCCTACCCTTAAAATACACATATAGTTTCTTATCAACAGATGGTGTGTTGATATTTTCTTGATAGTCATATCATCAACAAACTATCTGTACAGCACATACAGATGGAATGTCAGACTCTCCAAATAAAGTGTAACCGGGTAATTAGATGCTGAAAATTAGTAAGTAAAAAATACACATTCTACAACAGTTCAGACAAAGTTTTTACATGAAAACTACTTTTAAGAGGCACAATTTAATTTTTTCCACCCTTACTTCACCTCATAAAAGAGGAAGTCCCCCTTGGCTTGTGCTAGCACATGCACAGATCAAATACACAGTTGTAAATATGAGCAGAAATTTGAAAGACAGCTCCAAAAACCAGATGGGGTATACTACAAAGCAGGATCAATAAGTGAGCCGGCTAAGTTTCATAATAAAACAAAACGGAAATAACTATAGATTTTCTTGGTTATTAAGAGAGCTAAACAGAGATATGCTTTGGGCTGTTGAGTCAATAAGATGGCCATTTTAAGTTCAGAAAAAAATTAAACTTTAATTCAGAAGTTTAGGCAAAAAGTATGCCTAACTAACTGATCCTACTTTGTAGAATATGCAAGTGTTTCACTCTGCAAAAACAGAAAATCCACAAAGCTATTCGTCACACAATTTATGCCAGTTGTACATGGGGGCTTTGTAATATTAGCCAAAGCAGTAAATTGGCTTCTCCGACTTTGCTTGTATGTCCATCATGAGGCAGCACAAATTGGCTCAGTGCAGCCCTGCATTTGGGATAGATAAGTCAGATTATTATGTTGGTAGATGTAATCATCCCATTCATGAACTGAATAAAGGCTTCCATGTTGGATGAGCAGTGCAAAAAGAATCTGGCTCTGCGTTGTGGTTGGATGAACCATATTAACGCCCTTCACCATCCCGCATGTTGAGGGGGGGTTTTGGAGCTGCCGGGTAGTGGGGAAAGAAAAATGGACAAGAACAATTGGAAGGGGTGAAAATGTGGAAAAATTATAAATAATATCTTTGATGTCAAACAATTCCAAAGAAAAATACACTTTTTAAAAGCGCATTATGCAAAACATTATGCTTAATCCAGGTTAAATAATAATAATTGAGATTAATTCATAATTAATTTAATGGCCTTGGCCAAGATCACAGGAAAATACAAGCACTGAGGAATCAACAATCAAGCACTGAGGAATCAACAATCAAGCACTGAGGAATCAACAATCAAGCACTGAGGAATCAACAATCAGGCACTGAGGAATCATGGAAGAATCAAGCACATTTCATCTAATGGTGAAAAACATAAGATTGAAGGTTGTCAGAAGAAGTCAAACACTGTTTTGCCATTTAATTTACAAAACGTTCACATCTTTCTCTCTGCAATTTACACCGTTAGACTTTGCTGTAATTTCTCCAGTTACTTACCACAAAATGCTCAGTAAAATACCATAATTTTCTTTTCCGGTTCATTACTGTAATATGCATTTCATTATGGGTATTAATATTTAATTTACAGTGATTTACTGTATGTTTTAAATTTGCAGTAAACTGCTGTAAAACAACAGCAGTAGTACTACTGTAGTTGAATAAGACAACAAAATATTTCATTTATGTTATAGAACCATAGAAATAAAATATCTCTATAAGATGAAATACATTTTATTTGTTATGCTTTTAGCAGTGAACGTAGTATTTAAAAAGGTGATAATGGATAGGCTACTTCAAAGGCTTTGAAAGGTGGGAAGAGACTTCACAGGAGTACCTGTTTGGTCTGTGCGCACCAGAGTCTGGTCACACACACTCCTCAAAGTGAGCTGGAGCAGCGTTAAGGTAAAGCCAATCTTTGCTAATTCTGTGACATTAAAAATATGTACTCAAAAGTTGCTAGCGGCGACGTTAGGTTACCGACATGTGTCATAGCTAGGTAAGAGTCATAACTGTTAGCTAGTTTAGTTTGTCTCATGCCAACGTAACATTTTCCCCATGGTGAGGATTGAGGTTTTACACGTGTTGTTCGGGACATCTTTTCCACTTGTCAGACCACCATTAGAACTTTGGCTGAATTAAAACGTATCCCATATTCTGGAAGTTTAAGGTCAGTAACTGCTAGTTTTTGATACCGCATGTTGGCTAACATTACCTCTGCTTAATGCTAATGTTATATTCTTGATTCTGTTGGTTGGTTTGTCAGTGTTTAAGCATGATTAAGCTAAACTTATTACTGCATTAATAAACGCCCACTCGTGTATAAGCTATGTCGAGGAACACGGAAAGTGTCTTTAACGTGAATTATGGTGGGGTGGAAAGGAAGAATTATCTGGGTAGTTCTTTAGCTGAAAAAAGACGTTTGCTAATCTCTAGCATTTGTGGAAAGCATTTTTTGCCTCGGCTTCAGGGTTTGGTTACTCTTAACCACCAAGATGTCAAGCAAAAATCTGCCTCAATGATCAACGTTACAGTAGTATTTTCAGTTTCATTGAATTAATCCCTTTTAGTTCATGAGACATGAGCTAAAGATTGTGTAACTCAAAAAATATGGTGTTAGGAGTTGAATGTATAGCTACCATGGTTTATGGGGGAAAGGAAAAGTAAAATGTTTTATTTCCCTTGCCGCTTAACCTTAAATTCGACCGAAGGTCAAACAAGTGATTTAAGGACTCTTTCTTATTGCTTTAGGTTTTTCTTGTCAGAATAATGTTGTTGTTAGCTATTTAGCAATCTATTATATGCGATTAACTTCTAATACATCACATAACATTCTGTGTTATTCTAACAATATATAAGTTACCTACATTATACTGGTTCCCTAGGGAGGACCAAGACTGCCAAAATAAGAAATACATAAATAAATGAAATATGCATAAATAAAAATATTTATACATAAAAATATACATACAATATACAAATATAAAATTATACATTTATTAATCAATATTATTTTCCTATTTATTTATTTATTTCTGTGATAATTTATTTCTGTATTTCCAAATCCTTAAGCTAATGAGGGGGCGGGACTTAATCGTTCAACCATAGCAAGCAAGCCAAGAGCGAGGTACAACAAGTAGCATTTTTTTTTGGTGGCTTCGGTGTCAATTGTTGTGCTCTGTTAACTACCGTAGCTTGCTCTCTGGCTCGACCTCTTAGTTTCTATGTCTGTGTGTGTGTGTGTGTGTGTGTGTTTATGTGTGTGTTTGTGTTCACGACAACGGAATATTGCACTGGCAATTCTACTCTTTGATGAAATGGGTAGGTTACAACGTAGAAGAGAGAAATTGGTATATGATCCTGTTAACCCCAGAATCAATCTTCAAAAACGAAATATAGTATCTATAGTTTTGGATCGATCTGCCCACTCTTATTGGGTGTGTGGTGGACAGGTTTGCCAGACGAATTGAAAGAGTTGAAATAGCATGAATAGACTTGCCTAAACTCACTAGTAGTGACTGTCCACGTCTGTTGCTTTGATACCGATCAACCAATGGGAAAAAGATGACACCGTGACATACTTTGAGTGACAGCCTCCTCATTAGCTTAAGGATGTGGAAATACAGAAATAAATATATACGGAAATAAATAAATAGAGAAATAAAATATGGAAATAAATTAATATAAAAATAAATATATACAGAAATAAATGATAACAGAAAAAAATAAATAGGGAAATAATATTGATTAATAAATGTAAAATTTTATATTTTTATGTATATTTCTATGTAAAAATATTTTTATTGATGCATATATTTATTTATTTATTTAAATCCTATGTTGGCAGACTTGGTCCTCCATAGTTCCCTGCATACTAATGCATGGCATGCATATTTTTTTTGTTGTAATTGTGTTTTAACCCCATGCATGCACTTAAATATATACATTTTTATCATTTAATGTAGAACAACAACCAGTGACTGTAAAACTGAGAGACAACTGACAGAGACAGGAGGAAGAAGAAAGCTGGACATGAAGGTCTGACCCTGTGGCCCAGAAGAGCACATGGTCCCTCATCGTTTGCTGAGCCACCAAGTAATGAATTTCAACTTTACAACCTATTTACAAACTGACATGCAATTATGTACAGGTGTAAATTTAGCAACTTCTGTACTTTAGAATTAAGAAAAAACATCAGCACATGGCAAACTATAGGTTTGCATGTGGAAATGAGCAATGTCCTGTTTCCTTAACACTTTTTGATGCATCTAAATCCCACATGCATCTGGGGATTTAAAAAACGGTACGTTGTTTTCTTTGAGTCCATTCAAATGGTAACTGCATTGTTCAGACATGTATTTGCCTCTGAATACTGCCCAGTGTTTGGTGCATACTTAAACAAGGTTGTAGTAACACTTGTATGTCAATTGTCTGGTTTATTTGCACTTTCAGACAAAAATATCTTGGCCCTGGTATTTGTACCTGTATAATATGAAAATAAAAATGTTTAACTTTTGTACATGGACTAAAGTCAATCATTTTGAATTTGTTAAATATAATAGCATTGACGTAAAATAATCAAAAAATTTTGTACTGCCATGCTAAATAGTGTAATATACGGTTGACCACAATTACAGTAAAACTAATACAGCAAGACAATTACAGTATCATTTAGCAAATTGTAATTACAGTACAATTACTGTAAGGTTATTATACTGTAAAACTAAATTACAGTAAGAGTATTATACTGTAAAACAAAATTATAGTAAGAGTATTATACTGTAAAACTAAATTACAGTAAGGGTATTATACTGTTAAACTAAATTACAGTAAGGGTATTATACTGTAAAATGGAACTGCGGTAAGGGCATTATACTGTAAAAAACATGTACAGTTATGGTACTGTAATGAGGTAGTTACAGTAACTTACTGGCAACATGTTGCCAGTAAGTTACCGCATAAACACAATAAAAAGTCTAACAGTGTACCTCATGTTTGCTTTTTGCCAAATGCTGGATGTGCATGTAATTGTGTAGCCTGGAAATAATCCAGACCCAAATCCTGAACGATTTAGGGTCTGGGATCGAGTAATGTAAATGACTCAACTCGAGGGGTGGCACCAAGCGTGCATTTGAAAATCTCACTGTATGCATTTGGATAACACTACGACCAATCACCAGTAGGTTTTCACTAACCCTATGGCGGAGCTAACTGGTAGATTAAACCCTAACTCGTTCATTGTAGCGACCAAAGCAGTTTCAAACAACTGGTGTAGATCCATAGCGATCTTACAATGTTTACTTATGACTTGAGGTCGCACTCGCAGAGCTGTCGTCATCTGTTTAACACGCCTCTGGCCCGCCTATATCAGATACACCAATGTGATTGGTGCAGCTCGGCTACAAGGGCATAGTTAATGAGCAGCATTACTCGGTGCCAGAGTAACTTGCTGAGCAAATTCAAATTGTGCTCTCGTGAGAACTCTGGATTTCCAGGGTAGTTATTGTGTGTAATTTACTTGAAAAACATCCTAAAAATATAACATTTTCCTTGGTGATTTAATACCAGTGTTGGGTAAAGTAACGTTTACGATTACTTTTCAATGACTTGTTGAGTTCACAAGTTTTCGGAAGTCCCTAATTAAGACAAAATGATCAGGTAAATGGAGTTTTTTAACAGTAACCTATAAAACAAATAGAAAGAGTAATGAACATATCAATCATGCTCACCAGTAAGATATGAACTCCCTTTACCTGATCATTTTATCTTAATTTGGGACTTCCCAAAACTTGTGAACTCAACAAGTAACTGAAAAGTAATCGTAAAAGTAACTTTACCTAACAATGTTTAATACCATTATGGCAGCAATTTGTATCTGTATCGAGTCCTAAACCTAAATGAAATGATTTACAGATTTTGGATGTGGCCCAATTCATTTTTCCCTAGCTTCCCGCACACAAATTGTCTTTAATGACATTGATAGGCATCTGAAATATTCACCTAAAAATAATTACATCTGCAAAGATCCCACTCCTGTTCTTTCTGGTATAATCCTGGTACCTAATCTTATGATGATGTAACTGCCCTGCTTACAGTGATTTCTTTCAAAACCATAGTAAGTCATTGGCAAAGGGACGGGATTCATCTAAACAACTCTGGACTTCGAATGCTTGCAGATCATCTGGAATACAATATCCTCCATTCTTCAATAGTTTCACCAAAGAAGGAGAAGGAAAATACACAACAATACTCCCCTACCAGGGTGATCTCAGAAAAACTGAGGAACGGGGGTGAAATGGATGAACTAACTGCCGTTGACACATCCCA
>JACXGM010006129.1:0-20116 GCA_016801145.1 Umbra pygmaea
CACACACACACACACACACACACACACACACACACACACACACACACACACACACACACACACACACACACACACACACACACACACACACACACACACACACACACACACACACACACACACACACACACACACACACACACACACACACACACACACACACACACACACACACACACACACACACACACACACACGGCCTACCACTCTCTCTCTCGCAAACAAAGCTCTCACTCAACTGAACACTCACAAAATGCACAATAATACACAAAACAGGTTACCAAGTGTGGTACCAACCACACACAGACCAGAGCCAACAAACCAAATAAGCAGCAAGAGCTTTTGGACAAACCAAAATCAGAGAGTAGTGAGAGAGAGGCAGATACAAAACGGCACATTTTATACAGGGGAAGTGCATGATGGGATAGCTGTTGATTGCTGAATCCAGGTGTATGATATAACAGAGGGGAGGAGTCAGTAATGATTTGGCTGATTGAGGATTTGCACCACTTGTGGGGAATAGACAGACTGAACAGAACAAACACACAAGGCAGAAACATAGAACAGCAGCAACATGGACAGGGAAAATATGGATGTAGAGACTGGGGGATGTTACAAAAAAATGTAGATCATTTTTTGTTAGATGATCAATATGGACTCCTTGCCCTCTAAGCCATCTGACTCCCACTTGACAACAGACCTTGGCAAATGTAGTGCACTCTAGAGTGAATAGGGTGCCACTATAGAAACATAGGGCCCTATCTTGCACCCGGCGCAAGTCTGAACGCAAATGTATTTGCATGTTTAAGGCCAGATGTCCACTGAACATGTCAGATTTTAGTTCACGTTACTTTTTACCAAATATATGCATCCGCATAGTGCGGACTTGAAGCACAATTGCTTCAGCAAGGCAAGACCGTTACTCTCGTGTTGTGCTACTCATTCCAGTGGGAACTTCAACTTCCGGTTGTACAACTGCATAGGGTCGCAACGCACAAGTTAAATAATTTTAACATATGCGACACACAGAGTGCACCACAAGTGCATCCTTGCGGATTGATCCATTGACAATGAATGACTTCCGGCGCAACGAACGCATTCGACGGGTTCCCTGTACGGCATCGTAATTCAGACAGACTTGTACACTGCAATCAACATCGTAATCAATCTTCCGCATCTACGAGATGGTGGGCAACATTGCATACAACTGTCCATCTCCAGCAAGGCAACTGACAGGAGCTGTTTTCAGTTTAGTATTCATGACAATATGAAAACTATCTACTGAGCTGTCAAAGCTTGTCCTGCAATCTCACACACCCATAGATGAAAGCGACATATTAGCTCTTTCTCTGAGGTAAATCAACTTCCGGTTCTGGCACCATACAGCAAAGCAGTGCAAATGTTGGATTATTTCAACTCTTGCGACACACCCGCCGCACCGCACCGCATCCACATTTTGCCGGTTCCGGTAGATTTGCCACAGTGGTGCGCATTGCATCCTATTGAAATGAATGGACTTCCGCCGCAATGCAACCAGTTTGCCGGACCTGGTGTGAATCTAGCTTAAGACTGACGCAGTTGTCAATTTTCCGTCAGGCGCCCACGTTGTTTAAATAGCAAATGCACCTGCGCCCATATTTGCGCCAATGGGAGTGCTGGTCTAACAGGGAGGTGTGTTCAGGATAATTCTGGGTGTATTGCTATCTTGAGACATCGGAAAGTGATCGCGCCATTGACCAACAAAAACCTAGTCTAAAGTCAATGGCGCAGCACGTCACATAGTTATTTTAACAGCAAATTAGTCAAATGCACCTATGGCATAGGCACAGCGCGTGCACACTGCTTGTTGCACACACAGGGAAGCACAGCAGCACACGAACATGCAAAAGATTACAGATAAAAATATTACGGTGCAAATCCGCCATCATAATAGCAATGCGCGTAAGGTACAAACGCGCCTGGCTCTTAAAGGGAATTGGAGATGAATCTCTGATTGGTTTATTGCATGTTACACCCAAAACACACCCATGAATTAATGAAGACACTTAGTACAACCCTTTTAGCCTGGAGCATGGACCATTCTATCCACTGTAAACTAGCAAAAGTGGATTTGGACACGCCAAAAACGCATTTGCGTCATGCGCTTCGCGTCATGCGGTTCGCGTCATGCGGTTCGCGTCATGCGCTTCACGCCATGCGCTTCACGCCATGCGCTTAGATCATTAAAATAGGGCCCATAGAGTCAAAGTAGATTACAGGGTGACCATTTGGCCCACAGCCCCTTTACAATGGCTCCTGTCCTACTCTCCTTCCATTCTATTCGTTCTCTCATTTGTTCATTTTCATGGAATTTACTCTCAATTATTTTCCTGGTTTTGTAACAACACCATTGTTGCCAATAATTAAATAATATTCCCGAATATTTGGATTCTGCCACACACTGTAAAGTCATCCTTGTGTTCACTGACAGCAGGATGTGTTCTGCCTGTCCTCGCGTGGCCACAGTGCTGGAAGTATGCCGTCTCCTTCTCATCTCGTTACCTGCCCTCTTATGACGTTGCTTCAAAATGGAACTTGAAATAATCATCACAGAATGGGCACGATGAATCCTTTTGTAAATTCCACTAAATGCCCAGACGCTAAAATATGTTTTAGACACAAACTATAGTTAAATTATCTTACATTGAGTATTTACTGACCAAAGTTTGTATTTGACATGACACACACAACATTGCTAGATGTTTGACCCGTCCAAACACCCCAGAGCTTTGTTTTGAAAGATCCTCCCTATAGTCAGCCGTCAGACTGGTTGACCTGAAGTTGCTTACCCACTATAATATGCTTCAGAACACCTTATAGGCCTGCCTGCCTGCCTGCTGTCTCTCTGTGGCAGACTGTCTCTGCATTCAGCACCGTTGCCCTGTTTTCTTGTCCGTGCAGAGGGATCCAAAACCACCTACCACGTGTTGCTGACTACTGAAGGGCCCTTGCTGTCCCTAGTCGAAACCAGAACACTATTAAAGGGTGCCAAGAGTAGGGAACAGGGGGGACCTTTTGGAGCCCTACATTTCAGTCAGACAGAGGAAACTGGACCGTACAGTCTACTGCACAGAGATGGAGGATGACACGTAACAGGCAACAACCTGTGTTCTCGGCAACCAGTAATTGATTCTTTCCATTCAGCTCAGTTTGTTATTGATCTTCTAAGATCTCAAAGGGAAAAGAGAAATCACCACCCCCAACATTGACTGATATTTTCTAACGCCTACCTCAGTCTTCTGCGTCCATCACTCTGCCGCTGGCTTTAGTTGTCAGTGAATAGTGTGCAATTTGAGGAGGAAAATATATGACAGAACTCGTACGTCTGTCTCTCTCCCTGTCGGTCGGCACACACGCTGCTCTGTGTCTATCATACAAAGATGTGCTATTCTGCCCGTGTCAATTCCCTTGTTTAGTTTTAGCAATTATTCAAATAAGCAGATTTCATTTCTCTAATGACCAATATTTTTTTTGACAACTGGCATTGTCGAGTGTTTTTAGCGTACAGCTCTTGGGTTTCTAATTAGAAATGTGAGCATGTCTATACTACCTTATGGAAATGTCTACTTCATATGAATGACTTTGATACAGTGCATTCATAATTTATTCAAACCTTTGACTATTTAATTTAAAAAAAAAACAACGATGGGCCTCAGGATTTCATCACAATAACCCTGTGCATTCAAATAGCAAGTGAGAATATACAACTGTGCTGGCTCCCTGCAGCTTAAACCTGCCCATTCAATAACCCCACTGCCATCAAGGGATACTGTTTTCAACGTTGACGTTAGCAAACTGTTTTCACTTGCTTACGTCGCATCACAGTTGGTACGGGTCAGCCATGACAGAGTAGTGATGGGCATTCGAGGCTTCATTACTGTTCTTCTAGCAGCACTATATTGTGCTGGCAGCAGTTAGATAATCTATTTCAAAATAAAAGTAATTTTTGAAATGCATTACAATGTGTCGAATATCAGTGACAGCTTTTATTTAGCAAAGTTAATTCTGAGTTTCTGTTGACAGCTTGATCCTGCTGCTTGAAGCACAGTAATAAAGCCTCGATTGCCCATCACTATGACAGAGTAGTCATTTTGTCAGGTTGCTTTTGTTTTCTACGACTTGGAGACCATAGTGGTTTGGTTAAAGCTAGTGGGCATACTGGACTGTGTCATGGAGAAGTTGAAGATGTTTGCAAAGACACCTGGCAGTGGGTCTGTACGTTGTAAGTGTCCGACCCCCCAGTATTCAATCTGTCCCACTCCTTGTGAATGTTCATCTGGTCCAAGGTTTTACTCACATCTTCTATGGAGAGATCAAATAGTTGTCCAGAACAGCAATTTCTCTCAAGCATCCTTCAATGTTAATTTCCTGTAAGTGAGCTTCAAATGCGTTTAGCTCATCTGGTAGGTTCAAGTTGCTAGGCAGTTTGCAGATGGGTCTTTATACTCCGTGATCGTTTGCACGCCGTGCCACATCTGACGAGCATGATGGCTGGTTTAGTAGGATTAGAGGTTAGTCCTGTTGAGATGTTTGACAGTTTTCTGGCTTGTTGGACATTGAAGCATGATTTCTTGTTAGTTTGTGGATTTGTGTCCCGCTCCTTACGGCAGAAGCTCTGGCATTTTGTGAATTATGATGCTTTTATATGCATGTATATATTTTAAATAAACCTTTTTTTATCTATGGTCACTTTGAGCACATCATCATCAATGGTTATCTTTTTTAAAGATATTTTTTGCCATATATTTATAATTTTTTTATGACAGGACAGAAGCTAGGGAGACAGGTTTATGCCAAATCCTGCCACATCAGTGTTTTTCTTAATCAATCTAGGGACTCCTGTAATGATCTGGGTCGTGAAGGAAAAGAATGAACTAGAAGTGTAGCTTTGTGTCTATTCATGTTCAAACAAGCAAAACGCCAATACTGGTAAATCTGTATAATAGACTAAGTGGCTGTAATACCCAAGAAAATAATTGGCTAACACGGCAACATAGTAGTGTTCAGGGTCTTTGTACAGGAATAAATGTAAAGCATCCGCATAACAGACCGACAAAACAGTCATGAAGCCCACACACCTAGGTTTAAACAGAGGCTTTATGGGGACAGTAATTAGAAAACAGAGAACCAGTGAGCAGTAATAATGATGTGATATAAAACAGGTGTGTGGGCATAAAGATGGATAGGGGACCATAATGAGAGTATGAGAATAATGTCCAGAGGAGGTGTCTGGATCCCTGTAATCGGTCCCTCAGGCACCAGTCATGCGAGGGGCTGTTCCAACTTTTTTTGGAGAACATTATCTGGTCTGTGCATGCAAATCCACTGTGCTGTAGTTTAGTGTGAGCTTCATCTGGCATCACAGTTAGTTTAGTCGTCATGTGCACAGAAACACAGATATAACAGCATGTACAGTGCAACCAAGCCCAATATCGCATGACATACATTCTGAGGGAACTTTTTTGAAAACCTGAAATATGTTAAATATGAATGTATAAGAGGGTCAATTACGTTCATAGGGAACTAAATTAAACAACTGAATAACGTTATATATATATTTATTTTTGACACTGTATTTATGGGGATTTTCCAATACAATACAAATTCACTTAATACCAAGAATAAACAGGTGTGAATAATACTAGGAGAACCTAACCTAATAACACAACAAAAAACACTTTTAACACGTAACAAAAACAAATACATAAAGAGAAAATATTAAAATACAAGAATACAAAATGGACACTAACTATAAAACACACAAGTAAGACATAGGAGAGTGGAGAAAAAAAGTATATATATATGTATGTGTGTATTCTATGTATATTATAAAAAAATTAACAAAATAAAAAGGACCAAACAATGCCAATCAAAAAAGACAAACAACAACCACGTGCAAACTAATTTGTGTAAGCATGTTGGAGAGATCACCAAGACAAAAATAAGTTTATAGCACTAGCCCGGGTAGATTACTCACATAATTTAGTATTGGGTCCCAAGTGTTATAGAACCTCCTAGTACAGCCATTGAGGGTGCATCTGATTTTCTCTAGTTTGACGTTCATCATCAGATCTCTAAGCCAATGACTGTGAGATGGTGGAGAGGCATCCTTCCATTTAAATAAAATAGAACATCTTGCTATTAAGGAGGAGAAGGCAACAACCCTCCGTAAGTGGGCAGGGAGATTAGGACTCTTTGGGAATACACCAAAAACAGCAATTGTAGGGGCAGGTAAGATATTACAGCCATACGCCTTGGAAACAGTGTCAAAAAAGGATGACCAGAAAGGGTTACGTTTTGGGCACAACCACAACATATGGTAAATGGTCGCTGGGCTCTGTTTACACCTATCACAAGTGGGGCTTAGATGGAATAACGTTATATTTGAACATATAAAGCTCATGACGTGACATGTAAGTAGCGCAGAGGTCGGGGACACTGGACAGGCTTATAAATCCGCGACTTTCATGCCAGAGTTCGCAAGTTCAAATCCAGACAGGCACTTTGTGTGTGTTTTGTTCTCCATTGCAATATGATGCAGACAGATGATTGTCAGTTTTTTTGTAATGTTAACCCTAACCTTAACCGTTAGTAACATCATGCCTAACCTTAACCGCTAGTAACGTCATGCCTAACCTTAACCGCTAGTAACGTCATGCCTAACCTTAACCCTGACCTTCACCGTGAATGTTGCAGTATAATTTTGAACACTATGGAATGTATGGAATGTTCTCGTATGAATCCTCAAAACGAAATGTGCATCATAATAGAGGGACAAATATAGCCTAACAGCCAAACGTGCAGCTGAAATGTAAAAATACCCCAAATATGTTGGCATATAACGTAATTCATGTTTTCAAAATAGTTTCCTGAGAACGAAATTTGGGAGTACTTCTGCAAACCTTAGCCCACCACTACTTCTTATTGAGTGTTTTATTTTTTAGCTCGTAAGCATACAGCAACCGGTTACTAGCATGTGAAAACCCAGACCTGAATCCCACAGAGAATCTGATGAAAGACATGCTGTACAGTCTTACAACTACAGAATTTAAGAACATTTGCTAGGAAGAATTTGCCAACCTATGCTGCCTTAAACCACAAGCTTGCATTCAAATGCTAGACTGATTTCAGCTTGGCAGTCTGAGGAAACAAATCTTTTGGGAAAATAGGCGTTTCATAAAAATGAATTTGAATGCAATTGGATTTAATCAATCAAACCGGGGGTCTGCATAACGTTGTGGGCTAGGTTGCTGCGTTGCAGGAGTGTCTACGTCAGGATAGTCATTGGTTGGAGCCTCCGGCTTTCCCTGGACATCCATAACGAGGCAGTGCAAATTGGCATAGCGCTGCCCGGGATATGGGGTAGATGTTTATTTTTTTTATTTAACCTTTATTTAACCAGGTAACTTGACTAAGAACAATTTCTTATTTACAGCAACGACCTGGGAGCAATTAGGGTAAAGTGTCTTGCCCAAGGACACAACAACATTTGGCTCAGTCGGGAATCAAACTGGCAACCATCTGACTCCCTAATTTTTTTAAATATTAAATTAAGTAACCAGCAAATGTATGTAATGAATTCTTACATTTTGTCTGTGACATAAACATCATCAATGACAATACATATGAGGTTCTCTCTATATGGGTTTTTTAATCAACAGATAGCTAATGCTATTAGATATAGCATCTCCTAAAAAGAAGCCATTGTTTTTCAAATAAAATTTAAAAAAAATGATTTCTGTGTGCTTCTCAAGTTCGTAATCTCCTTAAATAAACATAATTCATCCAATGAAACAAATTAGACCAGATAAAATATACATGGTCCCAATTGTAATCTTATTTTGTACTGCCACACCCATAACAATGTTGCGTTTAAATGCATACTTGCAGTTTCAGGTGGCATTGTGAGGCTAAGGATGAATTAGTAAAAAATAGACAAATCATCTTACAATATTAAGAAGATTATTAAATTAGTAAAATTTTCATTGTACATGCAATAACATCTGTGGTTTTCTGTACGTGATAAATAAATTTGAAACTTGTAAAGTGTATCTACTGTACCTCTTCTGTGTGTTTACATCTACAGTTTCTGTCTCTGTCTTGGTATTGGAATATTTGGTTTCTGTCTCTATCCCATGCCCTTTCTGCACACCCCACACTCCTTCAGATGGTAGGTGTAATGTTGTAATTGTACAATATAAAGTGTATATTGTACAGTGTAAATTGTACAGTGTAAAGTGTTAACTGTACAGTGTTAAGTGGAACGTGTTAAGTGTACATTGTTAATTGTAAGGTGTAAAGGGTTAACTGTACAGTGTAATGTGTTAAGTGTGCATTGTAAAGTGCTAATTGTACAGTGTAAAGTGTTAATTGTACAATGTTGATTGTAAGGTGTAAACGGTAAACGGTACAGTGTAAAGTGTAATTTGTAAAGTGGTAATTGTAAAGTGTAAAGTTTAAAGGTATGGGAGGACAACAGCACAGCTGCATTAATTATTCACATTGTATCTGAGGAAGCGTGGCAGTCCAGAGGGATCTGACAGTCAAATGAACATCCTCACAACTAATGCCCCCATACCTCACTGATACTAAGGAGCTCTAATGATGAGACACAGGAAAGCAATGCTTTAACAAGACTAATGGATATGCACAGGAAAGTGTTGCATACATAATGAGCATGTGTTTGCGAGGGGTGATTAAATGTTGTATGATAGACGTGTTCCCTTTACTCATTTATGGTGATGTGGAGGTGTAGAAAGGAGCAGGGGTGTGAGGGAGAGAAAAAATAGGGAGATGGAGAGACGGAGCACAATGGGATGATGGAACAGGGGAGTGTTGAGATGGAAACGGTGAAGGATTGATAGATGGATAGATAGTAGAGGACGCTATGTAGGAGGGTGTGAACAGCCACCCAGGTCAGAGAGAAGTGATGGCAGTCACGTCTCGCTTCGCTGCATCCAATTACCATAATTCAGGCAGTGTAGACGAAGCTGGCATTGAGAACAGAGCAGGTCAGGCTGGACAGGGGGTCAACCTCCACCACAACTCTATTCTATTAGAGTCACACACAAACACACACACCACCAACAATCAATTACACATCAAAATAATGACTGATTCATTTTAAGTATGCTGGAAGTGAGGACAGGAGCAAACTTCTGGAAGTGGCCAGTTTGCCTTCAAAATTATTATGCAAATATATTTTACACTGATTTTCATAGTCGATGCAAATGAAGTCAGTATGATTTTCAAGTCACAAACCGTTGAATTTAATTTAACAAACCACCCAATGGAAACAGTATTTCTTTCAAAAATAAAAAACTCAAAATGCACTGTTCCAAAATATTATGCACAGCAGATTTTCTGAAAATGGAAATTGGTTAAATTTTTTAGCATTAGGAGGTCATATGTACTGAAATCAAAAGCTATGTCAATCAAACACATCTTAACAGGGCAAGTTACATATTAACATAGGACCCCTTCTTTGATATCACTTTCACAATTCTTGCATCCATTGAACTTGTGGGTATATTCCTGCTTGTATACCTTTGCAGGGTGTCAGAATAGCCTTCCAGAGCTGCTGTTTTGATGCAAACTTCCTCCCACCCTTATAGATCTTTTGCTTGAGGATGCTCCAAAAGGTTCTTAAAGGGGTTGAGGTCAGGGGAGGTTGGGGGCCACACCATGAGTTTCTCACCTTTTATGCCCATAGCAGCCAATGACACAGAGGTATTCTTTGCAGCATGGGTTTGTCATGCATGAAGATGATTTTGCTACAAACTTTAGAAATAGTCTTAATGTATATCTGGGCCCACTGCAACCATTTCTGCTTGTGAGTATTGGTTAGGGGTTGCCGAATAGTAGGTTTATGCACAAATGCAAGCCTCTGGAGGATCCTACACCTTGAGGTTTGCAGTACTCCAGAGGCACCAGCAGATTCAAATACCTGTTTTTCTGCTTTGTAATGGTATTTTAACAGCTGCTCTCTTAATCGGATGAATTTGTCTGTCAGTAACCTTCCTCATTATGCTTTTATCTGCACAAACCCGTCTGTGCTCTGAATCAGCCACGAATCTCTTCACAGTACGATGATCGCACTTAGGTTTCGTGAAATATCAAATGTTTTCATACCTTGTCCAAGGCATTGCACTATTTGATGCTTTTCCACAGCAGAGAGATCCTTTTTCTTTCCCATATTGCTTGAAACCTGTGGCCTGCATAATAATGTGGAATATCCTACTTAAGTAGTTTTCCTTTAATTGGGCTCACCTGGTAAACTAATTATCTGAGATTGATTTTAGTGATCCAAAGAGCCCGGAGACACAATACCATCCATGAGTTTGATTGAAAAACAAAATATTTAATGTTTATGACACTTAATTCCAATTTGCATAATCATTTGGAATGTGGTGTATGATGCTGTATAAAATAAAAAACAGAAAAAACGATTTAGGCATAGTTGATATCCCCTACTGTATATTAAATGTAAGCCTACAAGGATTTTCGACCTCACAATACATTAATATGTACTGTATATGCAACAGTGCCATAGGCTAATATCACAATGTTGCCATGTGTAGATAAATGTTTGTTCAATACTGTAAAGATCACTGGTAACTTCAGGCTTACTAGCATTCTTAATGCTTGTGAGCAGGTAGAGTTGTCTCCGTGGAAACTGACACCTCCCACGTGTCCCTGGGGCTGTGTATTTGCATGAATGATGTCACTTCACCTCACCATGCAAAGCCACCCGACTAATGAAGGTAAAAATATGTCACGCTGCACGGAGCCTGTTTTCTAACTACCAATGGATGTATTGTATATCATTAGCTAATCACTTGCTTATATACCATAATAGATTTAACACAATATACCCATATCCCCCCTCAAAAACCTTGTGTTTAATCATTCATAGGGCACTAGGGAGTGTGACACAATGTTTCCACTGAGTCGGAGTGTCTTAACGCGATAAGGAGTTAGGCCCCAAGCGGTTAGCTGCAGAGATTTATGATGATATTCAACATATTCATACTGACTCCGCTCCCAGTTTCTTTCCCTCTGTGGATCCAAACCTTCAGCGTGCTCTATGCTGGGGGTGAGATCAAACCTCACTACAAATCATTGAAATCATACAACGGCTATGAACCTATTCTCTTTCTCCTTCTCACTTCTCTACTCTTCTCTCAGTGAACACAGAGAGTCCCGGTTCTGTTTCTCCTCCTTTCTCAGGGAGCAACGACTACTACTTTTCTCCCACCCTGTCAGCTTTATTGCTGCTGGGGCTCCTGGTTGCAGCGGTTGCTGGTGTGTTGCTATGGAGACAGAA
This sequence comes from Umbra pygmaea, assembly GCA_016801145.1. Taxonomy (NCBI): domain Eukaryota; kingdom Metazoa; phylum Chordata; class Actinopteri; order Esociformes; family Umbridae; genus Umbra; species Umbra pygmaea. Next base: position 11,366 of record JACXGM010006129.1, read on the forward strand.
AGGCATTCCTCACCACAGTGAGTCTTCCGGAATTTGTTTTTTGACACGCTTTCCTCGGTTGTGTTTTTTCTATCTGTCAACTGTGTGATCTGGGGAATGAAGTTGAGTTGATGTAAGGAATCTGTGTGTTTGTGTTTGTGTGTGTGTGTGTGTGTGTGTGTGTGTGTGTGTGTGTGTGGACAGGTGTTGAACAGTCTCTTTCCCACTACTCTGGGGAAGTGGAGAACATCTATGAGAATCCTGAACATACCAAACAGGTGATGGGTTCATTCATTTTCTACCTCTCAATACTCTGGTGAATATCTGTTTTTTCTCTCGCTTATCTCATTCACTTCTGTTTTTCTCTTCATCACTCGTCCTCTTAGGTTTTCCTGCTTCTAAGTTTCTTTCTCTCTGCCTCTCTGTTAGTGTGGTTTATAAACCCTGTTTTGTCTCCTCTCTCTGTAGGTTTTTTCCCAGAGCTCAGTGTACATGGTGAGTTATTGTGTTTTGTTTTCACCATCACAAAGGTGCACGTGTCCCTGTTTGACTATACAGTCATGCTCAAAGGTTTGCATACCCAGGATAATTGGTATTAGATGCACCATTTTAAAAGAAAATGTGAGTGAGCAGGCAAAACAATTTGTTTTTATTTCCCCCATTTTCCTCCCCATGGCTTAGTATGAACTTGCTGATCTTGCTGATCCAAATGAACTTGCTGATACAAACACCCATATGTTTATAAATGAAAATCATAGAAATTGTCAGGGGTCCCTAAACTTTTGCATACGACTTTACAGACACTAATTGCCATTTAAAATGCCACAGGTGTGGGAAATTAACCCCTGTGTATCACCTTGTGTGTCTGTAACAAGACCAATCATTCAAGGTTATGTATACTTTTGATCAGGGCCATTTGGTAATTTCTGTTATCAGTATGTTTTACAAAGGAACCAAACAACTATGTGTTAATTAATGGCTTAATATGATTACTATCCTTACATAACAGTCAGATTTCTTTGCATGAGCAGTCATATTGTCAAAATCAATGGCAAAATTTTACAATTTCTGCCAGGGTATGCAAACTTATGAGCACAACTGTATGTGTGGTGAACAAAATGTACAGAAAGGATTATAAAATATGAAAGCGTTACTGTACTATTTCTTGACTAGGGGTTAGGTTTAAGGTTGACAGAATAATTTAGGTTAGGTTTAGGATTGTATGATCTAGATCAGTGGGTACCATAAAAATAGAACTAATAGAAAGGCCATTGAACTGATTGGTGTGGTCATTCGATTAGTACAAAACATAATGGCGATTTGTGTTAGCTTTCACGTTGACAACACGTGTCAGTGGGGCCGTAACGTGTGTCACACTCACTAGTTTGAGAGTTTAGAGAGTATTGTAAGATTAGCAATTATTTAATATATTTTGATGACTTACCAATAGAATTGTGAAGTAATTAAATGCAACACGCTCCACTTCCTCTTCATCAACAAGGCAGGCCACTAGTGAGTCTGTGACTTCCCACAAATCGGTTTAATGCGAAACTAGGCCGCTAGATCTTTGCGATGGAAAGGTACACATAAAAATGTCTGCTCTGACCATTCTGTTACATTGATTTGAATTGGAGTGCCTGTTTTATATTTATTCTATTTCTATGGTGTGTACACACTGGGACAAGATGTCACCCCAAAACATATTAAAAACGTACACATCAGCCACCACATGGTTTAATGGTAAGTTCCCCTCTAGGAAAACTTTTTTCAGGCTTAGGTTTAGGCATTAAGGCTACATTAAGTTTAGTCATTTACGAATATATTTTGATATCTCAGGGTCCGCCTAAGGATAGAAGAACCAACATGACAAAAATAGATCTGTACTCTGACCGCTGCTTGGCTTTCATGATTGTGTTTCAGATAAACCTGTCAGTTGTGAACTGTCAGTCTAACATTAGTGATATTAACGAATCGATTGACACCTCAGAGGACATCCGAACCTCTCAGCCCACCATCCTCCACCTTCCCGCTCCCACTTCACATCTCTCTTACTCTCTCTTCATTTCTCCCTCCTCCCATTTTCATCACCTCTGTCACTTCTCTACTCCTCCACATCCACCACTTCTCCTGTTCCTCATTTCCTTCTTCTCAGGACCTGAAGCCTAGAGAGGATGATGACGTCTATAAGGAATTGGATCTGAAAGAATGAAAGAGCCCTGCGTAAGTGTGGTGGGTGTGGTGTGTATCTATTGTTCTGTCACAGTTTCCCATCTGCCTTTCACAGTCACTTTACCCCGTGTTGTTCTGAACACCGTTGTCAGACTGTGAAAATCCCCCTACACAATTGTTGAAGTACTGTATTGATGACCAGCGTTAACAATATTTCTGTACGTATTGGTTTTACCATTTTGAAACGATAACAATGTATATAAATGTTTTACCTAGTGCATCTGCACTCATGTTTGTATGTTTAAAGGGTTTTCTTTTTTCAGATCTGTGTTATGCAGCCTTATGTTCACCTCCGCATCTCAGGATTGAAAGGCAACAAGTTGAAGCAAGATTCTCTTACCTGTTTAAAATCGATTTTTTTTACGGATGTTGCGGGGGGGAGGGAAGTGTTGACTCATTTATAGTTTGCTGATGATGTTTCTCTGTAAAAAAAAGTGTATGTATATATACAGTGGGTACGGAAAGTATTCAGACCCCTTTACATTTTTCACTCTTTGTGTCATTGCAGCCATTTAGAAGAATCCAAAAAGTTCATTTTATTTTTCATTAATGTACACTCAGCACACCATCTTGATAGAAAAAACAGAAATGTAGAAATATTTGGAAATTTACTTGCAACATTAAAAACTTACAACATTCGTGGCATTGTGCTGTGTGGTGAAACTGGACATTATAGAGTGATCTTTTACTGTGGCCAGCCAAAGGCACACCTGTGGAATATCATAATCAGCATCTTGATATGCCACACCTGTGTGGTGGATAGATTATCTCAAAATTTTGCATTTACATTTTTGTTTATTGTAGATCTACAGTCAGTCAGTAGCTTGTTAGCCAGCATACCTCAATCAATGCAAGAGCTCTTATGTACTCTACTGCAAAGTAACTGTATAACTAATGTTGCTGAAAATATATAGACTATCAAAGTACTGGTAGCTTATAAACATTGGAGCTCTGTCAGAGTGATCATCAAGTTATAGTCACCTCCCCAAACTTCTTCCATCCATGGATGATGGAGGCCACTGTGCTCATTGGGACCTTCAATGTTTCAGATATTTTTCTGTACCCTTCCCCAGATCTGTGCCTTGATACAAACCTGTCTTAAATAAATAAATCTTTATTTATATAGCACCTTTCATATAGGGAATGCAGCTCAAAGTGCTTTACATCAATAATGGAGGTCTACAGCCAATTCCTTGAACTTCACGTCTTGGTTTGTGCTCTGACATGCACTGTTAACTGTGAGACCTTATATAGACAGGTGTGTGCCTTTCCTAATGAAGTCCAATCAACTGAATTTACCACAGGTGGACTCCAATCAGGTTGTGGAAACTTTTTGCTATACTGTACATCGATCTATACAAGCGATCAAATGATAGTTTAAAAATGTAATATGTTCTGGTTAATAATGATAATTGTTTGTTTTAACATGATCACTGCAAGGAATTGATAGTTACCCACCCCTTTTACCACTACAACACTGCCCATAAACATTGCAAAAGGCAAGCTACAGTATTTGAATTAGTTATTCCAGTGGTTCTCAAACCTACAACAAAACTGTGAGACAGCCAGGGATCCCCCAGGAGAGGTTTGAGAACAACTGAGTTATGCCCTCCCATTAATAGAAAATGCCCCTCCCCCAGTCATTTCATCCTGGAGCCAGGCCTTAGTGCATCCCTCTATCCTTCTCTATGGTGTTTTCTATAAAATCAGACAGGAACTGAGAAGTAAACAGGAAGTTTATTACTATAATTCTTGTAAATAATACATTCTGACATAATTACTGAAACAATGATATTAGACTGTACTAATGGAATTAACAAAATGGTATTTATTTGAAACAACTTGTAAGTGGTTTATGTTAGTTGATAGTAATTATTTTGTTACGCCAGGCCTTAGTGCATCCCTCTATCCTTCTCTATGGTGTTTTCTATTAAATTTGACCGAAACTGAGAAGTAAACAGGAAGTTTATTACTATAATTCCTTGTAAATAATACATTCTGACATAATTACTGAAACAAAGATATTAGACTGTACTAATGGAATTAACAAAATGGTATTTATTTGAAACAACTTGTAAGTGGTTTATGTTAGTAATTATTTTGTTACAAGTTGATAACAAAATAGCCTATTAATGTAAAGTTGCTGGTGCAGGAATTGTGTTCAATACGTTTTTATCCTTGAACATTCACACAAATAATAAACGAGCTTTTTCGGCCACAGCTAGACAGGGGCGACTGAAGGCCAAAACAATCAATCTAGCGCACACACAGGATGACTGTCACTTATTGTACATTACGTGTACAAATCGAGAATGAGAGATTACATCGTTTTACATGGTTTAAACCTTCACCAGTTGCATTAACACAGAATGAGGCGGACAAGAAGTCACAGACTAAAAGTCGGTTTTAAACCATCACGGGACCTACACTCATTAGTCATAACGCAGTACCTGGCGGATAAGTGAACTCTGCTTTTATACATACCATAACCGGGTTACAACTGATAATGATTCATACCCAAACTAAAGATACTATATAGTCTACCTTATTCACAAACACAAACCGTTTTGCAGGGATAATTAGAATATGTCCAACTGGTTTGCTCTAAATTCAAGACAGAGTCAAGGATACATACATGGTATGCCCAGGAGATGGTGCCATTGTCCCACATCAAACCAAATCAATACATAAACAGTTAAATGCACGACATGCATAAATGTGCCTGCTATGTCGGGACAATTAGCCTATAACTATAATGGCGAACATGAAATCAACTAAATGGGGATGGGCGATAGCTTTGATTGAGTTAGGTTTAATGTATACATATACTTACTGTGTGCAGACAGCAATACTATACTAATCCCAAATAATAAAAATAAGTGATTGAAGCTGATAATTAATTTATTCTGCTTTACCTACATGGGGTATTATATGCAACTGGAATTACATGAAAATATACATGCATGTTTACAAAGGCCATGGTGTTCATCATTACACCCTAAATTAGTTAAATATTGATCTTAAAGCAGTGGAATGAAAGTTGTACAGCTTGGCAATACATATTACATTAATATGGTAGGAAAGGTTTGGTTTATGATAAAACATATGCTGTATACAGTGAAAATATGTGTTTCGTTTAGCCTACCTATTTGTATGCACCCCAACACTCTTACACTGGTTCTCACCTGGGGGCATGCCAATATGGATTTCACAGACATTTTTATTATGGTTTACATATATTCCACAATAACAAACTAATAATGTAAACATATATTTGTGTATAGATGGCATTATGCAGAAAATATGTGTCGCAAAAGGTTAGTTTGCAAATAGTAGTGCAAGGCAGACTTAAAAACACCAATGATTGAGGGTAAAAGCCTGTATGTAGCTGCTAAGTATGTGGTGTTACTGTATCTGCCTGGTAGGGAAGGAGAGACAGCTTTTGTCTTGTTGGGAAGGAGAGACAGCTTTTGTCTTGTAGGGAAGGAGAAACAGCTTTTGTCTTGTAGGGAAGGAGAGACAGCTTTTGTCTTGTAGGAAAGGAGAGACAGCTTTTGTCTTGTAGGAAAGGAAAGACAACTATTGTCTTGTAGGGAAGGAGAGACAGCTTTTGTCTTGTAGGGAAGGAGAGACAGCTTTTGTCTTGTAGGGAAGGAGAGACAGTTTTGTCTTGTAGGGATGGAGATAACTTTTTTTGGTAGGGCAGGCAAAACAGCTATGGTCTGGCAGGGAAGGAGAAACAGGTATTGTCTTGTAAGGAAAGAGAGAGACAACTTTTGTCTTGTAGGAAAGGAAAGACAACTATTGTCTTGTAGAGAAGGAGAGACAGCTATTGTCTTGTAGGAAATGAAAGACAACTTTTGTCTTGTAGAGAAGGAGAGACAGCTATTGTCTTGTAGGAAAGAGAGATTTTCAGTCAGTAGGCACAGTTTTGTTAATGGGGGATTTAAATGCAAGAACTGGTAAAGAAGCAGACTACATAGACCTAGAGGAAAACAACCATTTATATTACAGAACATCCATGTTTCAATCACAGCTGACTAGACAGCGACAGAGCTATGACAGCAATGTTAACAAAAATGGAAAGCAGGTGTTCCAGCTGTGTAAAAGCCTGGGTCTGTATATTGTTAATGGCAGGACGAAGGGTAACTCTCTGGGTAGGTTTACTTACTGTTCTGCACTAGGAAATAGTGTGGTGGACTATGCCATCACAGATATGGCACAAGAAAAAATTTGTGCCTTTATGGTCATGCCACAACTGCCTTTGTCAGACCATTGCCAAATTAAAATATATCTAAAAATATCAAATAACCGACCCCCAAATGTAAAACCAGAGTCTAAAGTCTACCCCCTACCAGCCACCTACAAATGGACAGGAACAAGCCTTGTAGAATATGAGACAGCATTGCATAGCATTGATATTGAAAATATGATCTACAGTTTTCTTTTTACCAAATTTAAAGATGACAAAGATGGTGTTAATCTAGCCACTAATACATTAACTGAAATTTTCATTAAACTGGCTAAAGAATCCAATCTAAAAATGAGAAAGAACAGAAAACAAAAACATATAAAACGACCAAAGGAGAAATGGTTTGACAATGAATGCTTAACTGCTAGAAAACAGATGAGACTATTATCAAACCAAAAACACAAAGAACCTGTAAACCAGGAAAAGCGTCTAATGTACCAGCAGGATCTAAGCAAATATAAAAAGTTATTAAAGGGGAAAAAAGCCCTTTACATGACGAATGAACTTGACAGACTAGAGGAGTCCCTCAATCAAAATTCATTTTGGGAACTATGGAGGAAATTAGATACCTCTGATAAAAAACAAGACCTCCCTATTAAAGATGGTAACATCTGGAAACAGCATTTTGAAAACCTCTATACATTCCCGGGAAAATAACTTAACCCTACCCAAAAATTGGTCATCAAACAATTAAAAGAATTAGAATTTACAATAAAAGACAAACAAAATAACCTGGACAGTTCCATTACACTATCTGAACTAAATGATAAACTAAAAGCCCTCAAAAGCGGTAAAGCCTGTGGGCCAGACAGTATTTGTTCAGAAATGCTGAAATCCAGTAGCCCTAAACTCAGGGAGGCCATTCTCAGGCTGTTCAACTTGGTGATGAGGGTGGGTTACTTTCCTGAGATCTGGAACCAAGGCATTATTACACCTATTACACCTAGGAGAGACAACTTTTAACTTGTAGGGAAGGAGAGACAGCTTTTAACTTGTAGGGAAGGAGAGACAGCTTTTAACTTGTAGGGAAGGAGAGACAGCGTTTTACTTGTAGGGAAGGAGAGACAGCGTTTTACTTGTAGGGAAGGAGAGACAGCGTTTTACTTGTAGGGAAGGAGAGACAGCTTTTTACTTGTAGGGAAGGAGAGACAGCTTTTTACTTGTAGGGAAGAAGAGACAGCTTTTTACTTGTAGGGAAGAAGAGACAGCTTTTAACTTGTAGGGAAGGAGAGACAGCTTTTAACTTGTAGGGACGGAGAGACAGCTTTTTACTTGTAGGGACGGAGAGATAGCATTTCACTTGTAGGGACGGAGAGACAGCTTTTTACTTGTAGGGAAGGAGAGACAGCTTTTTACTTGTGGGGAAGGAGAGACAGCTTTTTACTTGTAGGGAAGGAGAGACAGCTTTTTACTTGTAGGGACGGAGAGACAGCTTTTTACTTGTATGGAAGGAGAGAGAGCTTTTTACTTGTAGGGAGAGAGTGAGGAGATCATTTTGGGAAAGAGATCACCTGTTTGCAGCAATTTTGGGGCGTAAAGACTGCACACACAGAGCACGTCATGACACAAACATTAACAAAACAAAAATTGAGAAATTAAGATAATAAAGTAAAAATAATTCACAGTTAAATGTACATTTTAACTATGGAGAATTTAATTGGTAAAATGTCTGTTGCACGTAAAATTTGTCCATGTGGGAAAAACCACAGCTGAGATACCGCCTATCAAATTTGGGTACTTTTCACTGACTTAATTTTGGTTAACTAAAACACTACAGACAGGAAGTGAAAATTACTAAACTCATTTCTGCAAGGAGATATGACATCATACTGCACCAAAACAAGTTGTGTATTTATGTAATTATTTATTTAATATTTTGGGTGGGTTTATATGTGGGTTTTTTTTTTAGGGAAATATTGAAAATATGTACATACAGTGTTTTATTTACTTATTTGTATGTCCCCCAAATTCTTTGTCACACTGGTTCTCAAGACATGGGAGTATGCCTGTGACGAAGGCCAACCTCCTCAGGCAAATAAAACTGGCATAACAGAAGCAGCCAATCAGGAGCAGCACTGCCCTGCCCCTGCTCGTTGATGACGATGACTTAAGTTTCATTTTGTGGAAGCTTGGGAGAGATCGCAGGTGAAAGACTGCTTAGTCTAAAAATAGATTAAGATAAATTGTGTTACTGCACATATTTCTTGCAGTGTGTGCGTGCAACTACCCAACCACACACACACATACTCCCACACGCGTACAAATATAATAAAGGAGCTAAAAGGAACATC